>JAQFYR010000723.1:0-11749 GCA_034694985.1 Campodea silvestrii
ACAATTCTCACAAACACTTGGAGTACAGCATCTTATATTTATTCCACCATACACAAAAACCTTTCGCACTCTAAAATCTTACCTCACCGACGTTGATCTCAACCATTTCTAAACGTATTCTCCAAATCCAATCACGAAATTTCGTCACATTTCTTCTCCATCCATTTCAAACGACACTTCTATTAATAAAATTGAATTCCAGCTCAAATAACCCATTCGCAAAACACATCTCCGCCCCATTTCACCATTTGCACGAATCCAAACTGATGTTTGCCCCATTTTTCTCCTCACTTATGAAACCAATTTTCGCTTGAAGGACCCAAATATTAATTCGTTCATTTCCTCAAGCAAACGAGCAATTTGCTTGCGAAACTCCCTTTTTGTGTGCATATAAACAAGAAATAGAAATATGGTCGTTCGACTGAGGATGATGAGATTAATTTTTTCCTTTTTCTTGATTGTTTCAGTGTGGGCTCAGGGTTTGCTTCCTCATCCCGATGCACCGGCTGATATTGATGATTATGGGGAAGACTATGACGAGGATGCAGCCTTAAATGCGGCCTCGGGGTGAGTACAAATTTCATGGGTTTTATGATGCTGGGGTGGGGGTCGGGGTTGAGTGATGTACTAACGGTAATGGTGTGGTTTCTGATTAAATTTTGGATTTACTGTGAATGATGAACTTATTATTTTGAACTTTTTGGTGATTAAGTTAAGTAAAGTAGTGGTAGAATGTAAGACCTTTTACATAATTATGCAAATAATGGTAGGATTATGCGATGTATTATTAGCCATACATAGTAAGAAATGTACATATGAAGATTTGAAATATCCAAGTTATTTGAGCATAAATCTCCTATACGAAACAGCGCTGTTTAAAACTAAAAAAAAAAAAAAAAAAAAAAAAAAAAAAAAGCAAAATATGTAAGTACATGTGGTCTTCTGTCAGACCAAGACCTTGTTTCCATAACTGTAAGTTAAATATCTAATTTAAAGCTTTTAATTATTATTATTATTATTATTTATTATGCTTAAAAAAAATGTGGTGATGTTTTTATGAATAATCATAATTTTTATAGAGACGTTATCATGAATCCATTCCATACCCTATTTCTTAGCGAAAACATTTGCTGCAATTACAAAAAGCATGAGTTCTTTAATTTTGTTTTAGCTATTCTTGCCGGCAAGTCTCAGTTTGCAAAAACTACTGCACCATCAGATTTAACCAAATAAATCTTCATCTCACTCTTAAAAGGAGGTAGACGAGAAAGTAGGAGTAAAAAGCTCGTATTTCCTTATTTATCTGAAAGTAATGTTACACATGTTTCAATTCTGCGGTGTATATCAGGGGTTCATGTGCTTCTCCTAATGTTTTTATTGCTCACAATACGTACAGAAAGGCTGCTTTTATATCGCTCATTTTTAAACATTACTCTGACAAACTAATAAATATATATTTCACAGATCTCAGAGCACGTTACGAATAACAATTACCTAACTTACATTCAATCTCACTACTATTAATACACTTGAACCAAACATGAAATTCCCAATTAACTTTTTTAAACCAGTTCTCTCCAAAACCCCTCTCTGTAAATCCAAGCAATCTCCAACTCTATATATCTCCATTGTCCATTCTATCTTGTCCCATATACTATTGACTTATCTTAATGTCCAGAGTGACGTCATTCTCCACCCTAGCAATCTTTTCGATACTATCATTCCAAGTTTGGAAATTGGAACAATTTTACTCTTTCGTTCTGAGCCAAACATTTTTTGGGGTTATCTCTTTTCTGCATCTCCGTTTCAATTTTTGTGAATTGCCATTTTGTTTCTAAGGGGAGGGTATAGGAATTGTACAAAATGCCGGGAAGAAAGAATATTAGTCCAACGTTTTGCCGCTTCAGTGGAACAATTGCTGCTAAATCAATCGGGTTCGGTATAGGAGATGTAGGACTTTTTTTGGATGTATTTTTTGCTGGTTTTATTGTTTCGGCAGGATGGCTTTCGTGTAATGACATTGCTGCCGTCGTTTGCTCTAATTGTAATATATAAACTTGAGTTATCTGCCAAATGAACGATTTTTTTTTCTTTTTCGAAAATATTTGCTACAAATCTTGTAGTAGTTTAAAGAAACTATGTGAATCTATATTTGGAATCGAATTCACTATTTAGATAGAATCAAGGAAAAAGTCATTAACTTTTTACGGTTAAAAATATAGGTTTTTTCAATTATTCCATTTACGGTATGAATAATTTGTTGTGTCCCCAATAAATCAAATTGTGAAACATATTGTTGCAAAATGTATAGTCATATAGCCATTTTTAATATATCAATATAGAATATATATTACAATGAATATTAGTTTCAAATGACATGTTTTTTGTAAACAAATAATAGTTTTGTAAATGAAAACATATTACAGCTGCAGTAGAGGATATACATTGACGTACGTCGCAGTATACATGAAAATATTACTTTTAATTAGTAATTAGACAAGTGTTCCATTGTTGTTACAGTTCTTAAATCAATAACTGAAATAAGACAGGCTAATTATCTTACAACAGTTCATATGTACCGTATTCCGATGTGCGCTCGGTACAGGCATACTGAAATGCTATACGTATCTTATAGTGTACTACGTAGCTATGAAAGAAAATATTGGCCATGCATATATAAATCGGAACTGAAAGAGTTAGGGAAATGAATATTAGTCATGATACATTTTGCAAACCTTATTATAACTTCAGCCAACGCAAATTCCGCGAACTCTTTGCTATTTTAGCGTGCATAAAATAACAGAATACTGCATTGGCTTCGGTGATAAACTATCATTTAGTTGTGCAACTTGTGGATCAAAGCGTATGTTGTTTACTTCAATAAATCTGTCAAATTTCAAAAACAATTTTACCTATTCACTTTGTTCGCATTTTCTGTAACAGCATATCAGCATGTTTAGCTTGTATATGCATTTTCGTTAAAGACAAACATCGGCTCATGATTCCTAACTTGTATGTGTCAGAGGTTTTGATAAGAAAAGTCGTCATACTTCGTGGCAATAGTTTTGATCGCGTGACGGTAATAATAAGGAAGAGTTTCAACTTTACAAATATTTTCAAGAACTTTTCCAATATGGTCAGTAACCAGTAATTTTCGAAGAATTCCATTGCTGTGCCCAATTTAAAAGCAGACAATTAATTTATTTGGTTCAAACAAAAAGTGTACTGATTTTTCTTCATCCAGGGACTGCAAACAAAATTGTTTCCAGCAGCAAAACTATCCATAATATATATAACAATAATGTGTGAATGGAATAACCGAGTATAACTATCTTTTCATATTTTAATAGCTTTTAAGCGGTTACAATCTTGCACTGCGTAGAGTAAACTTACAAGCATGGTCAAGTTCATCTGAACCATACTCGATATTTTCAAGTATTAGTTTAAAAATAATTTTTTTATGTAGTAAAATAGCACTAAAGAACCATTTTCGTATGGCAAACTGGAAACATCGAAAGAGAAAGAAAACTTTTTTTTTGATCCCGTATTCTGACTACCGAGGGTTAGTAACTTAAACAGTAAAGCTTTATATAGTGACGATACAATATAGTGATCATTTATAAACTTTTAACCATTCTCTGTTTACTTAATTTCAACGCACTGACGACTGAGTAATGATTTTTATTTTGCGATTACTTCGAATGGAAATCGTGTACGTTTGTTAAATCTATTTCCCAGTGATATAATTAGGAGTTTCATAGAAATGTTTATCCTAATTTCGATTTCATTACTGAGCTCCAGATTGGTGAACAATTGTCCCTTCCAAATTATTTAATCAATAAGTTATAATAAATGATAACTGCATCAAAGTTACCACGAAATTTATTACATCAAGATACCACCCTCCCAAAACTTATCGGCATTTCACTATGCACAAAAAACTTCCAATTTGCTTAAAAATCCCTCTCTGTCGTTCCTTTTTTTAACAGATGTCACGAACCTTTTCTTTGCACCCCCTTTTCGCTCCCGCCCCTGTTTGTAACGTCAATTGGTTGTAGCTATCTCTGTGAAGATTTGGTGGAGTCCTTTTTTTGAACTTCCGGCGTCAGATTGTCGGAGACAGGCAGCAGGGCTATTGAGTGGGGGGGGGGAGGGGGAGAGGGTTAAATCACTACAAACTGCTATTACCCAACTTCCAGGAAGAAGACATGGGCATGAAGTTATTGGTATTATGGGTGGAGGGCGAAAGAGGAGGTCAGGTACGGGTTTCGGGAGAAGTACTTGGAGCGTCATGGAGGTTTCATAAAGTTTTTGAAAGGGAAACCTGGTGTCAAGTATGTCGAGGTAACTTTCGTTGAACAAATTGTTTTAATTTCTTTTTATTTTCGAAAAGATACAAAGCAATGTTTCTGCTTCAGAAATGATCAGTATAAGTAGCTGGCGCTTGTTCCGACTAGATACTTTAAAACATCGTTTTGCTATTTGATAGATTTATTGAAACCGTGTTCTTCCACTTGGTTTCAACCAATCACAATGTTAAGTTATTCAAAATCAACCATTTACTGTGTTAACTTAATTTCTGCAATAATTTTATCAAATAGAAAAAAATGATTTACAAATGTATAGTATAGTCCATGTACCGTCGATATTTTCTGAAGAAAAGTATTTTTTTTTTTTTTAATTTCACTTTTAAATAGCATTCAGACAATCTCTTACGTTTAATTACAAAATAATAAACACACACAAAAAAGCAAAACAAAACAAAAATAACAGTGGACACCAAGTCAACCACTACAAGTAGTGTCAATTACCTTCACTATATAACTATATGGGTGTGTAAACTTAATTAGAAAATACTACGGCATTATCAAAATCAGAATCAAAACTCTTCTAAGAGACTTTTTCTTGAAGACTAATAAAATCATTTTGAAAACTATTAACACTCAGCAATTTCCTGAATCAATTTTAAAACACAAGTACACTGCTGTGCGAATATACACTTGAACAATAAGTGGAAAAATCCGCGAATACTTCAAACTCCAGCATGCCATGATGAATATTTTATATACTATTAACGTACGTTATAATGTTTCAGCCAATTTGATGGAATAATTAGTGTACTTTTCTTTCAAAGTCTTTTGTGATTGGCTGATTTAGTTTACAAAAGAAAATGTGACGGTGAATAATTAATTCTATTTACGCGACTACGCGAGGACTTGAAAAAAGAAGCTCCTTTAATTACAAAGTAATCCCTGCGAATGAAATTGTAGATACATTGGTTTTTATACAAATAACATTGCAGCAGTGAATGAAGTATAGGTTTTCAAAGGAGTACTGTATACGTATATATATACAAATCAATTCAGATTTAAAAGGGTTTTGTTAGGCAGTGCTTACTTTTATGTTGCTTATAGTCTTACATGGTTACATACATCTCGGCAACAATGTTTTGTGGTGTTTTATTATACAAATTGATTACCGGTCCAAAAAAGTAGATAAATTAGGAGCAGAGATAGTTAACCCAAGTTAACTGCAATATCTTCGATTAGCGTCAGAATGATAACCCGGGCAAATATAGCATCTCCGGTCCCGGCTAGGGTAACTTTTTGCGAATAGCCAAGACTAAATTTACTGACGATAATTTTACCCTATAGCATATACAAATTCCATTTAACCGGGATGACGTGTGTAGTTTTAACGTGATTCTTCTTTCAGATTTCAATACACTACTCGGGTTAAGTAACACGGGAGACAGTCAGACAGGTCGTTATCATAAGGGTCTCTGACTATAACTCAACATTTTTAATTGTCTTAAATAGTTTTCAACAATGGTAGAAAGTGTTTGTATTCGTGTCTCTTACTAAATAAGTGCGATGTTCATGTTTAATAAATCAGCGTTGCATAAATGATGAAAGCAGCTTTTTGTTCTAATCAATTTACAGCTCAGATCAATTCAGATACAATAATAACTTCAAACTTACATGTAATTTCGTTTCGCATTGCTGTCATTAAACGTACTTTATTTCGTTACCCTTCTGATTTTTGATATTACATCAATACGTTTTATTCTAGCAAAAATATAACTGTATAGTGCTTGGTACTAGTATTTCAGAAATAGAAAATTTTGAAAATAGTTCACGTTATCTACAGTACAGTATACATGTATATTCACAATTTGCTTTAAAACTGTGAAAGTTAAACAGATTTCACTTTTGATGCTGCTTGGTTGTCTGTAGGGTTGATTTGAATGATGGGAATCTTCAAAGGGTTTCACCTGCGTGTGGGTTTTCCTGTTGCTGCCTGCAGTTTCGGAATGACTATGGTCTTCCATCTTCAAAGCAATTGTAGAAGATTCTCATCATTCAGATTTCACTTCATTTATCTGGTAAATGACAAGAACTTATAATTATTACAAGTACATGTCTTAGATTGAGTACATGAATATTTTTCTCCAAGAACTGCATATCCTTGCATTTTAAAAACCATGCTGCTATCTAGATTAATAATTTTAAAAATCGAAATTTAATTGCAAAAACTAGCAAGCACCATATTCTTATCTAGTTTAATATATACACCATACCACATCGTCTTTGGTAACCCGTAATTTCTGCTGACTTTTCATACGGTGCTCAAAATACTGAAGGAGAACGAATAACTGATGTAATAATTATATTCAATACTGGATAGATTCTTTTTTCCATATTTTCGAAAGACAAACTCCACACAAATCTCGCAATAAAAAAGATCTAGAATTACCCCGAAGCTGCAATCAAACTAATACTAAAAAGGAAATATTCTTCCATCATATTGTAAGATCACATCTATACAAACTCTACGCATTCAGCATTCTATACGAAATGAAATTGGAATTTTGTTCCGATCCTTCGAGTTAATATTCCTTTTTGGGTTTAATGAACTTTTTGCCCTATTCAAGAGCAGAAGCCGTCTTTGTGGAATTCGGGAACTTTCTCGAAGCAGTGAGACGCGAGGATGTCACTTGTAACTTTTAATTATTGTTCGAGTTGGTCTTTCCCGATCTTTTTAATGAAATAAAAGTTTCGTCAACAAGAGTTAGAACAGTCTGTGATGCTGATGACAGGCAAGAGGCTAATTTGGAAGAAAGGGAATCTTTACAAGATTACATCACAAATGATTTTGATGATGAAGGACTGTTTCTTGGTGTATTAGTACTCGAAACAGCAATTCAATTGCTAAGGTTTCCTGATATGGGCACTTAAATATTGATATGTTTTCTCTGAAGAGGAGTATGGTAGTTTATAAATGCTTTTTTCGTTTTGATAATTAAGTTTGTTTTAAATTATTGCAAATGATAACTAAACTGTTTCAATCAAATGTATTGCACTCAGATTCGACGTTTTTATTCGGTATAGGTAACTACGTACAAGAAACATCTGATAATTTGACGTCAATTGGTAGAATTGGTAATTCTAAAATTAATGGAGTCGAAGTCATGGTCTCAGCATTAATTTTAGTATTAGTACTGAATCTTGAGTACATGTATATAGGATGCACTAGTAGTTTTTATTTTACAACCCTATAATGAGTGTCGAAGGACTAACTTCTCCTCAACAAGGAAATATGGGTATATGTTTGGCATGTGAGCAAGGTTTCACCCTTAAATAATACTACTAAAAAGTTCAACTTTCCTGCATTTATTTTTCTATGAGAACGAAGATATTTCGCCCAACTAAGGCCGGCATCTTCATGATACATCAAATGAATTTAAATCAATGACAATTCACAAATCGAATAGTATATCGCCCCTTCAGGTTCTAGTTTTTACTTCAAGGAGCACACTGTGAGCCAGGAGTTATTTTCGATGTAACTGTGATATTAAAGACAGGTGTTTGTAAACGTTTCTGTTACATATATGACCTGAAGGAAGTCAGTCGGTACGGTAACTGAATGTTCTGACAAAGTAACTGAATGTTACAAAATCGTACATTTGTCGCAAATTCGCAATTGAATTTTCGAGGGGTTAAAAGGCATGGCTTAAAAAGAAAAGGAAAAACATCTCTCGACTCTGAATAAAAGCGAAACTCAAACCTTTCCATATAGAAACAATGCGCCATGTAATCTACCTTTAAATAACGAGCACATCTTACTCATCCATTTCCATCGCGATCTTAAATTAATCTTCTTAGCAAAAAGACTGCAAAGAAGAATTAATAAATTCCATCACTGGCTGCCACTAACAAATTCACAAAAGATACATTTCCTAAATTAACATCCTCGGTCAAAACACTGCATCGTACTTCATAGTTCATACTTGGATACTTCAGTAGAAAACGTGCAAAACCGTTGCTCTTAAATTTTGACGAATCATTACTTTTTCTCGGTTAAGTATTAACGTATTCTGTTGGAGGAAAAAGTATTCTATCACTCTCTTTACATAGAAGGTAGTGGGCTTAAAAAACCGTACTTGAAAGTTTGCACTTTTGTACAAAGAGCTCAACATTAATCTGACAGTCGACATGAACTGCGAATACATATATATTCACAATAGTTTTTTTACAGCAGAGACTTCTCCAGTACTGTTACTGGTTGCCAGAGCTATACTCATTTTATTTCGAAGTAGAAAAATATGATAAACGTTTCGAAAGGAATTTGTAATTTTCTAAGTGGGAATGATTGTTTTATGCAGCCATATTTCAAACTGGCTGAATATATTTTGTTTACATTTGCATTATACCTATATTTCATTTATAAATGATATATGGCAATTTGCATAGCGCGTTATAGAGTCGGGACATTTCCAGAAGAGAGATTATTATTGAGTATAACAGTGAACTTAATCTAAAGCTAATTTTGAATTAGAGGCTGTCAATGCATATATGGAACAGTATATTATATGGATAGATTCTTAATGACTGAGCATTTCGATAAACATAATGTCATAACATGTTTGAGAACTTATATACCGTACAGAACTTCAAATGAAACAACATTAAGTTCATATGATATGTCGATACAAAACTGGGACTCGTTATATTCGCAGTTCTGTCGGTCTGGACCCGAGGTGGGATTACTCCACTCCGTTTTCACTCCGAGAGCTGCCCTCCATTCGTACTCCTACTTCAAAGTGGAGTTAGAGCAAAGTAATATTGATTCGGGAGTATAGTTCTGTTTTGTGCTTGAGCTCGGAGTGAAGTTTGAGTGGAGATATATCATTGAGTGAGTGGATGTGAAGTGTGAGTTCTATGTGAGAGTAGTACTAATTTGTGTAATCTAGCGTGAATTTTTGGAAATTGTTCACATTTTTGCGTAAATAGAAATGTCTTAGTACATCACAGAGAAAACTCTTTGTGCTGCAGTCCACTCCTACTATTCGCACTCTGCTTTAGGAGTTGAGTGGGAGGGGAGTGATTTTTTGTACTTCAGGCCGGAGTGGAGTAAGTTTGAAGTGTTGTTTTATGTCTGAACCTGGAGTGATGGAATAATAGTGGAGTGCTCTTTCGTGTTTGAGTATGGAGTGAATTGGGAGGGGAGTGTTATTTCTGAGTGGAGTGGGAGGGGAGTGATGCCAATAAGTCCCAGCTCTGGGTTGGACAGAGTGAATTTCGGTCTCATCAGAAAAGTGCAACCAATCTGATCGAGTACTAATATCCGAAGAGGTTCCGATTTTCAAGTTGGCAAATTACTTCAAATTTTAAAACTAGTATCAAACGTTTGAAGCCTTGACGAAGTCGAGAATAGGGCAGTGAAATAGTCGCCACCGACCGAAATTGGAGTATAGTCGAAACAGAAACGAGATCTACAGACTGATTTCAAGTCGTTTAGATAATATGAGTAATTTATTAAAAGTGAATAAGACCGAAATCACGGGTTAAGCCACCAATAGACACCATGTTATTATTTTAATATTAGCACGGAATATTTAAACAGACATGTATAATCCAACTTTAGAGCGTTTTAACACTCTTTAAGTCCTTCTAACCAAACAAATATATGCAGATGGCTCGATATACGACCACGGTTTCGCCTCTTCAGAGCTCATCAAACATTCTGTGCTGCTCAATACAGTTTGCCGGATTGAAATCATTTTTATTTCATCATGGTTTCTGTAAATTGAGATTCCTTAATCCTATATGGTTGGATGATAATTTCAATATTCTTTACATCATGTTAGTACAATGAAAATGCGACCGAGGATTAAGTTGTGGTTCCTGATACGGATTGTATTTTTCGAAATACATTCTGAGAAGACTTCTTGTTATATATACAAATCACGGTTACTAGTGAACTTCTATGAGAGAAGCAGATGCACTTGAGGCTATTACCCTCCATGTCCGTTTCCGAAAGTTTTACAGTAGAGCGTTTTTAAGTATACAATGTGGTGGGTTTAGATACAGAATGCTACATATTGGCGTTGACTTTACATGGAATATACTGATATAGTAACAAATTTTGATTGTGATTGTTGAGGGTATTGATTCAGAAAACATATTTCTGAAAAAAAAAAAAAAAAAAAAAAAAAAAAATCCATTTCGAAAAAAATGGAAATGCAGGTTTTGATTCTAATAGATTCATTTGAAATTAAACCTTTAATTTTTTTGTCTTTCGAAACCCAATATTTTCATAATGTTGTACATTATTTGCTTATCTTCAATATTAACGTACTATCAAAGAAACAACAGTAACGAAATATCTCTCAAACTTCGATTTTTCAACTCTGCCAACTATTGTTTCGGCCTTTCGGGACAAGTCCGGACAACGTACATTTTAGGTCAATGAACTACTGTAATAACGACATAATTATATGTACGTGTACATACAAAAAGCCTAAAAGCGAGCACTACATAAAATAACTGCTCCGTGCTTCATACCACCTTTGAACCTAGCACTCCATGCATTTTGTTTGTGCGGACCCATGAGATACAGTATACCTAACAAAGTGCATTCTATAATGGCCAGCATACCTCAATAACGAGCTGAAAACGACATTTCCTCTTGCACTAAAAAGAATCAAAAACTCAATTTTTGTTTTTCGTTACCCATACACAAAAAGGTAAATTGAAAAGTAATTCAATTTTTTTCCCTGTTTCAGGAACTTCTCGTCAGATGGCAACAACGTACCAGAAGAGAAACAAAGTGAGTAAATTATCCCTTTTTTCTGCTGACGAAGTTTTGCTGGGTCTTTTCATAAAGTGACGTTTAAAATATAAACGGGGAAACGTGTTTGATTTGGTGACTGAAATATGCTTCGACAGCAGTTATTTACTTATCATTAGAATAACATGTGTGCTGCTCGTCTAGTGTAGAATAGGATGAATCGATTTTACATTGTCGGTTGGTCGTATCGTAGTGTATTAGTGATATACTCTATTATAGGACGTAATTGGATGAATATGTCATTTTATGTATGGATAACATGGGGTTGTGTTTTCTCTTGTAGTTATTATCAGGAATAGGGATAACATAGAGTTCGTGTTTGGTTATGTTTTGTACAAATATAGGGATATTGGACAGTTTTGAACGAAGTTCATTGTTTTTTGTTTTTATAAGGATTGTTATTATAATGATGACAAAGGAATAATATGCGTTTGTCAGGTGGGATTTCAAGGAAATGGCTTTTCATAGTAATTCCAGTCAAGTTTAGGATTTATCTAAGAGTGCGTGCAAATGGAGCGTAACGTATCTGTACAATATTTTACAGTACTAGGGAATGTCTCTAATGGTGTGAGCTGCTTCTTTTACTAACTCATACGGGTAACGTTTATGCCATACA
>JAQFYR010000724.1:0-11748 GCA_034694985.1 Campodea silvestrii
TAATCCCTCAGCACCCTTGGGATTTCCGTAGCCCTTGTCCACCCGTTTGCTCTTATACTTTGAATCCTACTATAATAACTTGACTCTCAGTACATCATGATTATTACATACATTACTCTGTACACTGTAAACTAGTATAGAAAATTTAAAGTGATAGCACAATAACAAATATACCACCGTAGTATCGCTGAACTTTTGCTATTACGGTCAGACGGGTGACCGGGGGTTGTCCCTCCCCGTAGTAGGTGGTATGCCAAATTGTCTGAAAACCGGGAAAATGTACACCCAGAAATGCAAATTTTGAAAGTGAAATGTACAGTTTTTTTTGTAATATATACTAACTAGGAGACGAATTATTTAGAGCATAAAGTCGATCACTTTGAAATTCCGAAAAGATGATAACTAAAATGACGACTATATAACTTAAGAAACATCGGTAAATCGTTTTCAAATTACGCCGACTAGATCATTCTAAATCATTTAATATTTAAAGACAGAATATTTACAGTGAAGTTCTTATAGGAAGTTCGTCGGCATAATAATCATATAATAAACATTTATCATAATGATATCTATTCATCAACATGACTATTTACTATGCATCAACTATATGTTTTCATCTTACTGGCGATGCAGTTGAAAAAGTCAAGGATTGCGAGAAATGCAGATATTTGCATATTCCGAAAAGTTTATTAAAAATTCATATTTGATCTGAAATACTGCAAGTTTCAAATTTCCTTTGTTCGCTTAGGCGTGCCTGTTACGTCAGCAAAACTATCAGAATGGTTTATCACTATAAATGTATTATTTACTGTCTCGACTGACCGGTCCAAAAACAATCAATAAAATTCAATGTTAGAATAGTAATTATCATGTTTGTGAAACTAGACATAATAATTATAATTCTACCATTGAATTTTATTGATTTTTTTTTTGTGAAACTAGAGCTTGGGGAGTTACAATAAACTTTTCTTACAAACACATTTATCTACGTATATTTATGTAGTCCAAGGTGGTTGTGAATTGTTTCGCCAAGAAACAATTTCAGCGAGGCTTTATTAGAAGGTTCTGAGTGTTCAAATCCCCCCTGATTTATTATTGTTATTATTATTATTACAAAAATTTCGAAAATTAGAAAGAAGAGATATAAAAAGAGCGGAAAAAAACTAGAAAATTTGCATTTACTTCTTAGAAGCGTATTGAAATTGCATACTTCGTGTTAAAAGGTATAGAAAAATCCTCCTTCGCTTCACTCAGCAGTACTTGTATATCATTTATTGTTGTAATTTTTGAAAGCAAAATTCCTTCTGAAATAAAATCTTGTATACGACCGTGATTTTCGACTCATTTATTTGAAAATCTTTCATGAATTTTTGCGCACAACATTAAAGTTTGTCGTGCATCTTTTCAGCTGTTTCAGTGGGCGCTTTCGATGTCACACGAACTTTCAAAAATGGGCATACGTAAAAATCCCGAACTGTAATAATACCTACCATCCCCTTGAAACTTTGAATGCCCACCATTTTAAATTTTTTAGACGAACCCTGGTCGACCCTGGTTGTAAGCTCATAATGCTTCTTTACCATCATTAGATTTTCCTTCTTGGCGCCCCCCAGACATATTTTCCCGTTCCCGATTTTGGACCCAGTACTTCCCTGCTTATCAGTGATGACAATTCACTGACAAAAGGCAATGAACTGATTAACGACATATTTTATTCCGTTTTGCTGTCTCTTTGAACTGTTTGATATGTGCTTGTAAGGTTACAGTATTCTGATGGCTATATCAAGGCGCATTGTATGAAATGTAGGCTAACTCATACCGCTGTTGTGCAGCAAGATTAAACAGTAAATCCATGAAAATTCCGCCGAATTGTTAGCACACCTTTGCTGTACCTTTTTCAAGTTCGACTTCACTCCTATCGACTGAATCGATTACTCGAAATCGTCGCCATATAGTGTAAGCTCTCTCAGTGTACTGTGTTGTTGATCGTCGACGTAACGGAAATTTGCAAAAGCACTTGTAGGAAATTTTTAAGTTTTCTGTTTTTCAGACCCCTCAAGAGGACTGTTAGTATAGTCTCTGCCCCGAATCCGTCGATTTTAAAGAAAACACAGTTTTTAACATTTGTAAAAATTACATATAATTTCAAAGCAGCCGATTATCGCGTATAGTATTTAGTGCAAAACACATCGCGAATGTCGGAAAATACCATGAGCGTTCATATAGCTCATCTTTGCAATTTCTCATGAGTTTTCACCTATGTCTCAAAAAATACAACAAAAATAGGAGTAGTAAAATATAAAATTGTCCAAAATTTCAGTGAAGTCGGTATTTTTAATTATAAAAAAACTTGCTTTTCCATACTCATAGTTTATAGGGGGCCCGTACAGCTTTCTTGCAGGGGTGGGGAAATTTGACGCTACGGCGCTGCCCCGAATATAGGAGACCCCCAAGCAGAAGAATAAAAAGTAAAAATTATACAAAATACAAAAAAATCTTGCACAATTTCTCGTCAAATTGTGCAAATATAGCATTTTCATGAATGAAAACGTAAAAAGCTTCGGCCTCATCGCTTTGCTCGGGCATATTTTTAACCACTATTTACGCATTACAATTCAAATAAAAAAGCACTATGACTATTGGGGTATTGGCTTTCACATAATCACATTACTTACAATATTACTGATTTCGGAACAAAAAGGTAAAAAAATTGCACTACTGAAATAGATGTAGGAGTCCCGCAGTTGAACGTATTTTACATATAGCGTCGTAGCCCCCGGCCCGAATATTTCTTCTCATCTTAATTTTTCATGCAGTAAAGACAAGTACACTGCAAATAGTAAATGGTCTGGTGACCAGCATGCTCAGTATTCAGTGGTGTCTAAGTTCCATAAGGTCTGTTAATATCGTGTCATGAATAGGAATTTGTTTAACAAAGAAGCAAACTCAAAAGCACGGGACAGACGGGAGGACATACTTCACGACGGTTTTAGCCATATTTTCAAATTATTATTATTAATAATAGTAAACGCCATCACATCATGAAATCTCCCTCAAAATATAAATTGCGTCTCTCGCTTCGGTCGAGTTTATTAAGGCTAGCTGTAGGCTACTTTTAGTTTTTGTCGGCAATTTATTCCAATCCGATATTTGGGTCGGGCCGGCTTATTTTGATTACCCAATCGCACTATCGCAGGTCCCCGGTCGCTTTGACCCGATCCGACTTTTCGGAGCAAAGTGAGAGTTATAAATTATTCTTCATTTGTTTATCTTTTCCCCAGTGTACGTTCTTTTTTTCAATCTAGGCATTCGCATACCCTCTAATTACTGCATCTTATATAAGTGGAGACAACAGTATGTTTCTCGATGTTTTCATACTGCTCAAAACTATAGGTACAAATTCAAACATTGTATTTTACGTTTATATTCCAATAACACACTTCTCTGTTTTCTTGTATTTATTAACTCGTCACTCTACATGTTTCGAAGCACAGGGCTTCATACCTTCGTTATCAAGAGTTGAGTTTTTAAAAACAAAACACAAAACAAAATCTTCTATTAATAATCAGAACGTAAAAGGAATACGACTGCTTTCAAGCAGCATACAATTTATTAAATTGTATTTTACTTTTCTATTGAAACTTTCTCCAGGCTTCTCTTATACTTATTGGATTTGATTTACCCCATAATAGTACACAAAAATTGTATTTTATCTTTCACCAAAGCAGAATTACCAACGGAAAAATAATTAACACATATTGTTGGTTATTATTTATTACAAATATTGAACTAAAATTCATGAAAGTTGGGACCGAATATTAATTAAAATTAACTTTGCTTCTGAGCCAAGTGAAACGTATCACACATTTATTAGTATATTTCTGAATTTTTTCGTAGTTCTTTTAATATTTTGCACTGAGTTACAAAATGTTAGATTTCAGTGTTTGTCACATGTTACGTCAGAGCTGATTGGATCAAGAAGAAAAACGTAGTACTATTTTGTTTTTTCCGAGACTTGACTTTGACTCAACCCGGTCCCGTTGGAAAAAATATGTTTGGCAATGTGATAAAAAAAAGTCTGAGTCTGGAATACCGGAATACTTCATTTAATTAAATTTGAATCTCTCCCATTACAAAATACTAAATCCGGCAGATCTCCGCAGAAACAGAATTCAAAAAGGCGACAAACTCGAGTGAACTTCGATTTACTCAAGTAGTAACTTTTCAGCATGCATTTGCAGATATGTGACTAACTTGTGAATCTTCCTGTTCACAACATAGCAAAACGTAGCTTGAATTCGGGATAAATGCATTTGTACATTTGTCCCAACAGAAAACCTTACGGAAGTAGGCATTGTACAGAAGATGTGAAAAACATAAGTGTAATAAGTTAATTATTTTAGAATATAATAGCACTTATACGCAGTAATATCAATTATCAATGTAACATTAAGATGTTGCCACACTGGCATTAATAAACTTTTCATTAAACAACCATTTGAAATCGCAGCGAACAGAAAATAATAAGAGATTCCGGATTTCCTTTGAGTAATTTTTTTTTATTCAAAGCCCTCTTAAAAGTACTGTAGAACTATCCGAAACTTGGGCTAATTAACTTTTGTCACTATAAAAAACTGAAATTTACTCTATTATAAATGCTGTGGGAGTAAAATACTCTACCATAAATATCAGTACTATGGCTGGTCGAATACCGAATATTAGCAACACCGACATACATACCGGTATTCGGCTCTCCCGGATTATATATATATATAATTATATATATATATATAATATTATATTAATATGTTCAAATAATACGCTTAGAATATTATTTTTTTCATGGTGCAACGGTGATGAAATAATACCCCACAGATATTGTACTCGTTTTGCAGTAAATGTACTTATTATTAAATAAAAAGAATCTTAATTTAAAACGAAGCCGTTTATTTATTTATTGAAGAAGTGGTTCGGTATTTGCTATTTTCCATCAAAAGGAAAGTAAAATAAATTATTATAATATTATTTTGAAGGCAAATTTAAATTATCTGTTGCTTCTTTGTGTTTTTAAAACCCCGTCGGATTTCATTCATGAATTTTTGCTAAAGTGCCTTTTCCTTTAAATGGGGCATTATTATTGTAGTACAAAAGGGAGTGCCGAACGAAGGTCATTACTCTAGTGTCACTTACTTCCCTCATAGGGGGACAAGGGGGTTCGAAGGAAGGCGCGGAAGTTTGGAAATATACACAACCGGAAGGTTCCTTCTGTTACATCATTATTGAAGTATGGCATGCAGTAACTTTTCAGTCCAATATCGCAATATTTTTCGCTCAGCGTTACTTTCGTTAACAACGACAGTGATCAGTGCGATATTGGTATTAGAAATCAATTTTTATATAAATATCAACGCATTTGAAATTATGATAATAACGTGTTATAACTTATAAATGACAGAATAACTTATTATTAGGCAGTAATGTTCTTAATGTCGTTCAGTTTAAAACTTGGGAACGTAGGATGATGACTCTTATTATTATATTCCTAGATTTAGTTGAAAAAAATATTATGCTGAAATGTTCATTAATATTTCAGGTCATAATGGGAAAACATATTAATTGAACAAATAATAATTTACAGAAGCCAAAATTTAATGTATTCATAAAATAAGGACGGTTCTAGGATTTCGGAATGGAGGGGGCCCGCAGTTAAACGAAAAAGATAAAGTAATGTAAAAACTTTCCCTATAGCGAAGCTACGGCGAAAAATTTAGAGTTTTTATTGCAAAATGGGCGAACCTAATTCGAATGTTTAAAGAAACTCACAGAAATGCAAAATTTTTATGTTTTTTAACACAGAGTAACTAGTTTTTTATGTTGAGAAATCTCAATGGGAGGGGCCTTCCCCCTAAAACCGCCCTTGTCATAAAATAAGAAGAAATGCTTACAATTTTTTTAAAAATATAAAAATCTAAGCTGCTGAGTTCTGTCCTCTACTGCTCGTGTGACTGTGTGAGACATTTACACTTCCTTTGGTGTAGTATCAATATTTGGAATAAATAAAGTAGAATAGCGATAGATATTCCTTTTTAAATATTGTGATTCACTGATTCCTAACCAACAAATTAAAGTTAACAGAGAACTTTCAGAAATACTGATGAAATTTTGTATTTTAATTAGTAAGTATACGCTAATCTCCTTCACACGTCATAGTTCGAGAGGCCCCCGCGAAGCGGGGCCCCGACCTCAAGGGGGCCCCATTTGAATTTAAATTAAAACAACTGATACTAATAATTATCAGAGAAAAACTGGTTTAAAATACTAACATTTTAATGCAATTTATAAAATGTGATTAAAATCTGATAATATTTTTCTTCTGCATGACTTCAACACGGGCCCCTTGCACACGAAAATTATATTTCGCTTTATTGACGATGTATCTCAAATTCTCAATTTTGCGATTCAGCGCGGGTCCCAAATAAAATTAGTTCTGGTTAAATTAAAGTTAATTTCTTGGTTCTTCACTTCTTCGTTCTTCTATATTTTTATTATTGTGTACGTCGGATCAAGATTTCGGAGAGCACGTCGCCATTTTCAACGAAAATGATAAATTTGACCATATACTTGACCAAGAACATGATGCCTTTACTCAGACTGGCATATTTAGGGGGCCCATAATCTAGAATTAAAATAATTATTGCGGAATATAATTATTTGCATATAGCGAGGTGATAGATCTCTAAACATGTGAATTTCGATACGGGAACTTACTTAGTAAACCACAACGATAATCTAAGGAACCCTTTACTGATAAGCTGTTTGTTAAACTGGAGCTTCGAAACAATAATAAGCAAACACTCAGAAAAAGAACAAGATTTCATCTTACTTAATCACGAAACTTCTTATATTGAAAGAAATAAAAATTGTGCTAAGTAATAATATTTCAAAGTTAACAGAATTTGGAAAACACTCACAGAAATTAATACAACCCATGGTGATAAGTACGTTTCTGATGATATGTTCACACAAAAATATGAACTTTAATATTTTATCGTAACTTGCCAGTAAAAAAAGGAAATTCATGGAAAACCTGAGGCAAGTTTCATTTCTAGTTGCGAAGATTCAGGAACAATCGTAAAATTTAAATAAATTATTACAAAATTGAGAAAAAAAATGAAAATAAAAGTCACTCTACCAATTACTTTTGATCTGTAAAATAAGCCGAGTACGGGAATTTATTCTATCGAAAGGGTTATTGGGTTCCGAATATAAGAAACTTCGGGGAATAAATGCCCTAGTAAAAAAAGATAAAATAATTTAAGGATGTAGGGGGCCCCACAAGATTTCTTGCGGGGGGGCACCGGCATTTTGCGTTACGCCACTGTATATTAAATCAAATGCAAATAAAATGGTTTAAACCAGTTTTAATGCGCTGCTGTTGCCTGTTGGGTTTATTTCGAAGTTCAAATTTTAAAACGCCAAACGTTTCTACTATTTGTTAAAACGAAGAAAATGATTGAAAAATAGATCATAACAAAATTAATATGTTTCATTATCAATGTAAACCATTACAATAAACAAATGTTAGTGCTAGCTTAAGTTTCAATTGCCGGCTGAGTGTTATTTTTTCGTATGTCCACTTTTTCAAATTTTACAAGAGAAGCATTTGAAGTTTGACCTGTTGTAGTTTGAACATTTTAATCCAAATTGGCCCGATTTCACTGTAAATACAGTTTCATTTTCATTTTATGATCAATACATAGAGGAGATATAGTCAAGGTCAAATGGAGATACGACAAAAGTCATAGAAAGTTAATCCCGATTTATCAGATAATCTGGAGATAGGACATTTTCATTATTAAAATCAATTCTTTTTCAAAGAAATGTACGTTATTTTGTCTCCACCTTAATTACATCTTAATTTTAATTTACAGCAATAAATACATGGAAATCAGTACTAATCCTCTATTGCATTCCTTAGTACAAGAATTGAGCATAATTATTTGGAATAATAACCTAATTGGTCAAAGTATTGTAAGGGAAACAGATAATTTTTTTACACTCATATTTATTTAAGCTTCGAAAGCATACAACTTTTTAGTGTTACATAAAGTGGAGTAAAGGACTTGTAAATTACTTATAATTTTTCAGGAAACTGTTGTAAAAGTCCTTATCAATTGTGGGTGCCCATATATTTTAACATTGATTTCAAATTATTAATTGTCGATCTCTTTAGAAAGAAGATGGGGGTTTAGAGCAATGATACTGGGATTCGGAAACTTTAGTTTTTCATTGGAATTGGTCAGTCTGGCAGACGTTCTAGTAATACGTTTCGTTTCGAAGTTGTCAACATTAAATGTGACTTTAAACTGAACAATATATAGTGAGTTACTTGGAATAAGGACGTGCTTCACTTGAGAATATGGTACAACATCATATTTGAACAGTTTTGAACATTTCTGATAATCAAAAAAGTCATCGTTTTTCATCTGCATGAAGACAAATCGTTTGATTTGTTTGTTAGACTGCATGTAAATATGCAGCAGTGATATTGGACTGAAAATCTCTATGTCCAGACCTTCCTAATACGCTATGAGCTGAATCAACTTCTTGCACTGAACAATGGCCAGGTTCGCAAAATTTTTGTTCAATCTGAAGAATGTTCGGATTTCTTTGTATAAACTTCAACAAAGCATAAGACATTATGGAGTCTCTATTTTGGGGAACACAAGCATCTGACCACAATATAAATGAAGAAACAGTTGGAATACTGATTACAATCTTTTTTAAGAATTTTCACAACTGCGCTCACACATCAGAAAAAAATACAATTTATCTGCACAGAAAAAACATACAATTTATTAAATGATATTTTCTCTCGGTAACTCCCTTTTCTAATTTACAAGAACATACAAGATCATTCTCAAACACAATACAATCCACGTGTTGATTTTATAATGATATATTAATTTCTTAAACATTTTTTGTCAGAATTTGTACACAGTAACTTGATCGGAATTATCTTGACTGGAACATCCACAGAATTGTGTTAAAATGAATCATTATACTTTAAACATAATTATTTAGACTGAGTTTAAATTACTCATTAAGTAGAAAAAAATTAATTACATTATTATATCAAATTAGGCCTATTATATTTGCGCTGACAAAAAAACAAAACAAAAATGTCTACTGGAACCTGTAGGTCATCTGATATTCAGTGCAAATATATAATAACGTTAATAATAATAATTTAACCGGATTTATAATAATTCTGAAACAACTACATTATCAATGAGTCGGCAATGATCACTAAAATTAATGCAAAATAGAAAAAATGGTACATTGAGATCAAAACAAAGTTTGAGCTATAATGTCGTATGTCCATTTTTGAAAAATTGAAGTCTATAATAGGTTGTTCAAAGAAGAATCTCGAATTATATTAACAGGACAAGTACAGTAATATATTCGTAAACAATTACATAATGAGAAAAGCAACACACCTTAAAAATAAGCGTGAATAAACTTGCAAAATCACAACGTGAAGACTCCAAACTAAATCTTTGACGCCATTAGAGCACAACTGTACCACATGCTGCGAAGGAAGGTATACTATTGGCTGATGGACATATGACAAAATAGCACTAAACAATTAATTTTTATGGAGATACGACAAAATTGCACAGCTTATAATTCCTTTTAGATGCAAGATATGCAGTGTTTGAGTATACAGATACGACAGACTCGACCACAGGGTTTCGATGGTATCAATAACTCAATTTTGATCAAAAGTGGACTTACGACAAAATAGCACTCAGCCGGCGATTTGAAAAATGCCTTGACTGGATGTTAGGTTTCGATTCTCGAGTTATATTTTAAATAATTTTAATAATTTATATTGTAACAAACCACTTTAACAATAGGCCACAAGACAAAATTTTAAACACGCCATCTGGCGAATAATAATTGAAATAACATAATTTACATGGACGGCCATTATACAAATTTTCGGAACACAATAATTCTTAATTTAAATTTAACTTTACCAAGTGATCAGCAGCTGGATCTTCGAGATTTTTTTTATCAATGTCTTCTCAAACCTTTTTAGTTTCAGATTTAAAGTCCGTAGACTAGTAACTATAAATTCACAGAATTCTGGCCCTTTTTGGGACAGAAAAATTAATAATTGAAATGCACGAGTCGCTCACAAAACATAAAGTATTTATTGAAACAATAATCAAGGGACAATAAACAAACAACATTCAATTTCAAGTAGAGTTCTCGTATTCTCAAATTTTTACACCTGTTGCTTACATAACGCTTGGGGGAATTGCTGAGTTAAAGAGTTAAACGCAACAACTCCCCCCGTAAACAACAGATGTAAAAAAAAAACTTCACCCTTCCATGGAAATTTCAGCACCCACAGTTCTGAGAGCTTCTTCTTCTTGGTCAGGGGTCATTTCGGGAAGATCCTTCGTACTTTCGTTATCAGCGCCGGTAAATATTTTAAAATCCTCGGTTAGAGAATCAATTCGCTTGGTCTGTTCGGTTACCAAATGGTATAGGGACGTCAGAATATGATCTTTGTCAGGACATACAGGATCAGCAACAGCAGGAACACATTTCTCATTAGTCACCTCGATACAGAGTTCGCTGGGGAAACCGTGGCGTCGAACGGCATTGTGATTCGGACGTTTTCGGATCCCACTTTCTAACTCGCCATTCTGGAAACGATTTTGGAATTTCTGCTTAGGTAAACGATCTTTGCAAGGTTTAGTAATGCGATGGTGATTTTTAGTATAACGTTTTGCGTCTTGATTCCCAAACTGCTGGCGAGGATAACGGTGTGAAAAGTTTTGAAGAGGAGCATTGCTTAAGGAATGGTTAGGATGAGCGAAATGCGGTAAAGACTTTTTCTGAATTTCAACCTGATTTACTTGCTGGTAGTGCACGCTTGATAAGGTTGGATTTAAGCGCATCAGTTTAGCTCGGAATTCCTCTCTGCATTTTCGGAAGTCAAAATCGATTGGAAGGCGTTTCTTTTCAATTAGTTCGTAAAATTTATCCTTGAAATGTTCGTTAGGACATAGATTGTGGAAATGGAACGGTGGAGTGGAACACTGTGTACAGGGAGATGGAGCTTCATGGTTGAACACTTCTTTCCCCCTTCCGCCTTTTATGAAACTCAAAACGCCGTCAGTAATCTTATAAACGTGGTGATCGGAGCGGGATTTGAATATGAAAGGACGTTTATGATTCTCTTCTTCTTGGTAAGATCGATCGGGAGATTGCATAGAAGAAAAGCTCTTGAAAACACATACACCCATATTCACACCACATTTCTGAAATAAAAATGTTTACACAGGGTAAATAGCATGAACTAGATTTGACAAAATAAACGACGCTTAGTAACAAAATATTCGCTCAGCTTCGTTTGATGTCTCAGTTCCAACAAATTTTAATATTTGTTGCAGTAAATTTAAAAGACTTCAACCTTATAATATAATTATATTGAACATATGGCCTACGAGTTTTTTTTTTGAATAATGGAAATTATTTATTTAAAGAACTCGACTCTCAGTATAATTAGTATTAGAAAGGTATGATAGATTATTACAGGACGTGATATAATAAAATTTGTTCACTGTGGAAAGGAATTAGTTACATAATTTATTATATTCCAATATATCTTGACGTAATTTTTCATAATTATACTCATGCGCAGAAAAAAAAGCGTACCCGTCAGAA
>JAQFYR010000725.1:0-11745 GCA_034694985.1 Campodea silvestrii
AAAGTAATATGCATGGGGGGGGGGGGGACGGAGTATAAGTGCAAAGAGTGAAAATTAACATGCTGTATGCCTTGGTAAGGCGAAGACTATTTCTTTTTATATTATTGTTTTTAATTAACTAAAGCAGTTTTCTGCAACAGTGGTTGAAATTGGGAAACAAATAGATAATTCTTTCGAAAACTAACATCATAAGAAACTATATAAGAACTATTTCCCAGTTCGTATTGCTGTAACAGTGAGAGTACTGGTATACGCCAACTGGTTGTTTTCATACTTGGTGCTGACATTGATTAACAGCTGAACTCGATGTTAAACTTCCACTCGTTTCATACTTTTTTTCTGGTATTTTACGAGAGCTCCTAAGAGTTCATAATAATTATCGGTAACAAGTTTCCAATAATGTTATGCATCAATTGCATTACTGGTGTTTGAAGAACTTCATTTCGTAATTTAATTTACTCTCAAGCAGTAATCAATATTATGAACTAACACTCGTACAGTTCTACACTCTTATCTTTGCAAGGGTAAATTGGGAAAGCTTTATTATTTTGATCGTGTATTCGATAAATTAATTCAATATGAGAGATGACATATTTTATCCTTTGAGATCAAGTTTAATTTTATTTAAAATTTTGTGAGTGCTTCCTATTAAAAATGTTATTTTCAATTCAAAAGAAGAACTGCAATTCAAATTGTGGTCTTTGGAATGCATTTGGAGTGTTTTACCTCTTATTATTGTCATTAAACTGATTTGGATTACTACGGCTGTGAAACAGTATTTCTTCGTAAGTAGATCTATGTATAGTGAGACTGGTGACTGATATATTTTGTAGAACTTAGATATTACTGTAGTCTGAAAAAATTATTATCTTTATTTTTTTCCAATCACATTATATTCACTATACACAATTAACAGTTGAGTTGATGCATTTTTATTTAATCGTCATTCTAATGTAACAAAACTGTGTTCATCGGGTAATCCTGCATTCATAGAATACAGTGAAAATAAAAATTTAATTCTATTATAGTATTGTATGGATGCAATCTACATTGGCAGGAAATAATGTATACATAATTCTTACTGCATTAATGGCATGCAAATAACGACCGGAATTGAATTATTTCTGCTACTGATATATGTAGTGAAACATAATTATAGTATCTTAAAAAACAGCAATTACCCTTTAAGTCATATTTAATTTTTTGCTGATATGATGATGTTATTCTTATGCATATACCTAGCACCAAGTTCCACGTAGTGTTGTGATGAAATACAGTATAATCGGGGAAAAACATAATTAGGGATTTTCTCTGAGAACCCAAAAATGAAGGTACACAAGTGATCAAAGATTGTGTACATTGTTACGCTAATATGCTGTTATTTTCGATTTTTTTTATCAATTCATGAGTCTTGATCAGTCCATCCCCAAGACAGCACAGAATTGCAGCATGTCACATTCACACTTAATTATATTTATAGAATCTGCTGAATATATCATTATACAGCACGGAAAAATATGTTATTATATTGGTTTGTTTTAAAATCTTCAAAGAAACAACTACTTGCTAAAAACGAAACATAACTTTGTTGCTCATGTATAATTTACGGTTAATTATTATGTAGTTTTACTGATTTTTAAACAATTTTGTGCATACTGTACTCCCTTGCTGCGTTATAACGCGAAATACATCATGATGGAGCAGAAAATCAGGTGAATCAGCAGCTACGCAATAACTCTGCATTACTTTGAACTTTTATTTCCATTTCAGGCTGTATTGTACGCTCTGATAGGAAATTCTCTGCTAATCAACCTTATCATTATTAAAAACATTGTCTCAACTCTTTCAAAATTCCCAGCATACGAGAACTCATCTATAAAGAGCAACAGAGATAAGTCAAAAGTACTAAACTCTTCGTTGTTTTTTTCCTCACTAATTTCTGTGTTTTCTGTCATAACATGGAACACGTATTTCTTAGAAGGACCAATAGTGCTCCGTATAGAATCCACTATAGTTTCTGTCTGTGGCATATTAGTAATATTTATTACTGTAATGGTGATTGGTTGTCTTCAGTTACTCATCACCAATCTTGAGGAAGATGTTGATTATGATTTAAGAAGGGTTCCCCGACTTTTGGGAAAGAATACTGATGAAAGGTATGTAGAAAAATAGTGTAGATGGTCAAAAGAGTAACATTACACTGGTTCTGCTAGAAGGAAATATATGATGTTTGTTGAATGTCTGCAGGGTTCGTTTGAAGGTTATACTTCATCATGGGGTTTCTCCTGCATGTTGGTTTCCAATTTGCTGACTGCAGTTTCGGAATGACTATGGTCTTCCATCTTCAGAGCAAGTGTTGATAGTTCCTTGATTTTTGTCCCTTTTAACCCTTCTTGGTAAGAGTGGACGTGTCCTTTGCACATGGCGCTCGCTGATTGGCTGACGTGTCAGTGATTATGGCACTTCCTCTTCCGTGATTGGTTGTTGTTCTGTGAGGGATTGGTGACGTGGCACAGATAATTTGAAAACACCCGAAATGGATGGTAAAGAGCTAACACCTAAAACTATTGGAGTGGAAATGATTCCTCCAACTTTTAACGCACCTTCTTTAATGGTCGAAATGCACTGTGATAGCCGAAAACCAACAATTTGTTAAACATTGGTTTAACTATAACGTATAAAAATAGGATAACGTTTGAATTCATTCAACCTTTTAGTAAGGAAACTAGCGTACAAATAACACAAACTCGCACTGCTCCTTAAGTTTTGTCATTATAATATAATTTCAACAAGTTTCACCCTCACGGGCATTAAATTTACAGGAATATTCATATTATAACAATGCATTGATACTACAAAGCAGCTATAAGAAGTTGTCAGTAATTTGTTAGCTGTGTTGTAATATCCAGGAATGAATATTATAATAATATGATTATTCCTGATGATGCCAAGATTGTCAAGAGGTGGGCGGAGGATCGACCTAAAAAGTAAAAAGATTGCGATTAAAAATTTATCCGAGCCATCGAAGGTCAAAAATATTTCGTTTTAAGTAAAATATGCAGTTTCAACGTGATTTTATAAAGTATAAATCTAAAAAGGTATATAAAAAAATAAACAGCAAAAGTGCACATTTGCAGAGCAAGGGCGAAATATTTTTATATTTTCAGAGAGAAATGTGCAGTTTAAACACAATTTCTTACGATTATTAGCGAAATTTTCACATATTTTATTTTCCTTTTTATTTATTCGTATTGAAATTTCTCCAAAGATCCCTTAATCCCTCCCGTTATCTACGGCACTGATACATATTCATAACGCCCGGCGAAAAATTAAATATTTCAGCCTTCCCAGTTGAGTTATGAAAATGCAAATACGGTGATGACGTCATAAAAGTTACAAAAGAAAAACATTGAAAACTCCTTCCCTGATGATATAATTATGTATGAAGTAGCCTACATATGCTATATAGGTAGGCTAAAGCTGGTTTTCCTTGATTGAAAAAAAGCATCCTTTTAATATAACCTGTTATTGAGTTATTAATTTGAATGGTTTTGACGACAATGAAGTTTCAGGTGCAAAAAATAAGTCCAAAAGGTCGCTGATGGATTGAATGAAAGAAAAAATCGTGAATTTTTTTTTTATCAAAAAAGAATATCTCAGGCAATAAATTGGATAAGTTTCAATCTTCACTTGAATGGACCTATAAGTAAAATTGAAGTACAGTTGTTCCCTCGGATTTCAATACTGAAACAAAATAATATCTGATATTATTTTATATTTGTCATAATTTGATGCAAATCATTTCAGGTTTGAACTATTCCATGTATATGGTTCTGAACAACTGGACATACAAAAAATTTTAGCAATGCACAAACAGAAATACAGATATCTCGTCACTGCAGTTCAAATTCTTAATAATAACATAGGATGGATTTTCATCAATGAGTTTTTAATGCAAACATTGGATGTGATTTTTTGCATTATTGCAATAATATTTGCATCACGATTCTTTTACTTGTAAGTATTGTATCAATGTACACTTAACGAGAAACAGACCAATTTGTTATTTTATTTTAAAGGGCCAACACTGGAAGTTTCATCGGAAGTGCGATGTCCATCAGCCGATTGTTTGGTGTTTCTGTTCTGGCTGGAAATCTACCTACGAAGGTATGTTATACTATACGGATACGCCAATATTAAACTACTGATTGTGTGCAACATATAATAAATGCAACCTGTGAAAGAACGAAATTACCAAGAACGTAGCCAATATGATAAAGAGAAACGTTGATCTTCATTCCACTTACGAATACAACCGAATAATTACCATCCTGACCATCACCTCATACGCTCTTCCAGTGCAAAATAATCTTTAACTGAGAAACCCTCCGTCAAAGATCAACACATACATGGAAAACAATTTAAACAGTCGATTTTGAACAATTTTTGCAATATAGTCACAAGAATATGTTCCTTATCCATGCCTTATTGTAACTTTCGTAATAATTGATATTTTTGAAAACGGAAAAACGATTTTGTGTAACGATCATATTGTGTACTTTTTTGCAAAATTTCAGCAAAGTCGGTGATATATTTCGTACATGAATTACTTATGGAAGTCAACACAGGGATATTTGAACCTTGAAGAAGGACTTCGGGCTTAAATATTTGTTTGCGGAAGAACGGCATATGATGTGATAGTCAGGGAGGAGGGCCCACAATTTCTGACATCTGGAAAAATTATACGGTTGTAGCACCTGGGAACGTTCCCTTGTCAGTAATTGGGATCATAATTATATAGCTATAAACTCTGTAGAGAAGTTGAGAGTTTTTTTTTCTCCGCTGAAGAATTGCATACCACAGCACTGGTCACACAAACATCAACAGCTCTATGCGCTAAAGGCCTCCGTGCTAAAGACCCTCTGTGGGGGGGATTTAGCGCCTCAGTAATCATGTCGGAATGCCTGATTTGTCCTGGTGGAACGAAGCCGCCGTTGCGTGCCGAGCCTTTCCATGTCCATGTTTCATGCATATTTGAAATTGGTCCTGTGATGGGGTGGTGGGGCACCTGTCTCCTTGGTCCTTTCATCCTCTAATATTCAGTAGAATAACATTATACTATTATTTTACATTTCAGGGTAACAGACTTCTTTCTATTTTGAAAAGAATTAGAACAAGCACTATTACCATTGATAGCCGAAAAGAGGTAGTCACTTTTATGGTACAAAATCTAACAAGAAGGTAAATAATCATAATTGTTTTCAGTTGGAGTTATTTTACGATGACGTCACTTCTGATCCACTGGTAATTACAGCGGCAGGATTCTTCACAATGAGAAAGAGTTTACTAACATCGGTAAGAAAACCTGATTTGTTTCTTGCTTTAAGGAAAGGTTATATGTGTTCACAGTTATAGTAATAAAATGTTCTATGGTATCATTGTAAATCATGTAAATTCAATTTATTTCGTGCCTACGTAAGTTTCATGATCTACTTACAGAAACGTATTTTTGATCAAACATATTTAAACATTTGTGTTAACCAAGCATTTGACTATCACTGTATCTGTACAATTATGAGTTTGTGACGTTCACGTACCTTTGAAAAATTTCGTAAATATTCAGTTAAGTGCACTAATAATAAATTATAGACAACTATTGCAAATGCAGAAATGCTTATATTTAAGCGAATCGAGAAGCGAACTGTTTTAAATTGGTAAACTTCCTAATCCAATATATAAGTTTTTGCATCATTTTCTTTTTTTCAGATTGTGAGTACAGTAACAACATATGTAGTGGTGGCAGCCCAATTTCAGCAGGGAACTGACAACGACGAATCTAATAAATGTAGAAATGACCTCTTCTAAATCATATACTTACTGCACGATTAGAATTGACTGGTGTAAAACATCCAAGTATCTTTTTTTTGTTTAAATATTAAAAAGAATGATGCGGCAAATCTGTCAAATATATGCTCCACTGTTTCTGTGGATCAATAAAATTACCCTAATTAGAATTTTATTGTCAAAATATGAACATACAATTTCCAACAGCATATAAAAAAGTGAGAAATCTGTATTTGAGTGACCTGATGCAGCATAAAATCATTTTTCGAAAATAAATTTGCACTGTGGGGCATTTTATTAATTGATGTTCCTTAAATGTATACAGTGAATTTAGGCACATCAAATATTATCACTGTTTCTTATAGTGACAAAAAGGTTTCGTTTGTACATTACATAGACACATAAGGATGAAACCATATTTTGGGGGCGCAGAATAGTGCATAAACGACCAGTGTATAATAGGACAAACACACAACATAAATAAGCATAAACAGACGAAAGTATAATGTTTGATGAGTTAGGACTAAGGTATAATTCGGTTTTCTCCGTTCGGACTAACGCATAATTTACACAGCTTTTACTTATTTTTACAAGCCGACTTGTACACAAACGGACTAGCACAGAACGGACATATGTATAATTTATTTCCGAAGACGACTTTCGTATAAAAAGACTTGTCCACAACTGACTAAAGTATAAAAGGAATGGTTCACAACGAACCTGCATATAACAGAATAAAGTATAATCGGATATTCACACAATGGGACTAACACACAGCAGACTAAAGCACAATAAGACCAACACACAACGGACATGCTCACAACAGACTAACGTATAATCGGACTAATGTATAATTTTGGGTGCATACGTCAGAGTGAAGAGGTTTGCAGGATATCAAGGATGAAAACGCATGTTTTCAGGTATGAGAATATTTCGTGATCAACGCATTACGGACATGCACACAAAACTGGGATAATGGACTAATGTATAATTTTGACAACATTCGTCACAGCCAGGGGCGTCTTATGAAATGTTGGGACCCGTGCTACGCTACGTTTCGGGGCGCCTACTATTATTTTGATTAAAAATAATTAAATTTTCTTTATCCTTTTGCTCTCAAAATGATATTAAAACCTGATGTGAGGATTTTTGTGAGCACAAACGGCAGTAGAAAAATCGAGAAAATATGCAAATCGAGAAGCCACACAAATATTTTTTTATTAGTTTATTTATTTTGACAGCAGTTTCATACGGTCGGAAACTATTGAAAAATGGTAGGAAATGTTGCCCCGCGCATAACGAGGGCGAAATATTTTGTCTTCCATCTCAAAATATGCATTTTTAATGATATTTGTAACAAGTTTTTAATCCAGTACAGCAGGCATTGCTAAAGGACAGGCAAAGAGGCGTTGAAGGACTGCAGTGCTGCAAACCATAGTATATAATTATATATAGGCAAAATGGGCAAACTATAATAAGTCAAACCAATAACGGACGACTCTTCGGAGCAGTCCGGACGAAATTGTTCAGGCCGGTCCTGGTGTACATAGTTTGATATCTTGATTTTCTAACTAAACCTGCGCACATAGGTGAATTAAAAAGAAGTGTATACGTTTCCTATTTTGCATACACTGAGAACCAAAATAATAATGAGTAATGTATTATTACTGACGGGAAGAGTCAATTCCATCGAAACGGAAAATCGTCGAAAGCATCATTTTCGACAATTTTCCTTTTCGGCGGAATTCCTTTCGACGATTTTCTGTTTCGACGCTCTTTCTGATGACTTAAAACAGGCCCAGAAAAAGCACCGAAACGGTTTTCCATCGAAAAATCCTTTCGACAATTTTCCGTTTTGATGGAATTCCTTTCAACGATTTGATGGAATTCCTTTCAAAAGAATTGCGTCGAATATGATTTTCGACGATTTTCCATTTCGACGGAATTCCGGATTTCCAAGTGACTTTCATTTTATTTACGTGAAGCATAGCCATAGAAGTGGCTTTTATTCTATTTACGTGATTAAAAAAATAGTCAGACGTGATTGTAATGATTTTGAAAGAAAACAAGCGATTCGATTTGGTGTTTCAGCGCACTTGCTGAAATTTGTATTACTTTTAACTTAGTCCTAAAAAAAAAAGTAATTTACATAGTAATTGTCACTCCACACGTAGCAATTCATACGACTTCATAGCAGTACCGTAAGTGACTAAATTACGTGGGGCATCCAGGTAGCAAATAGGAAGTGAAAAGAGTATAATAAATCCACTCGAAAAAAAAGGTTATACGAAAATTCAGCGCGCACAATTCAGCGCCGAGAATTCGACGTCCGAAAATTGGGTGCAACGAAAATTCAGTGTGCGAACGTTGAGCGCATGGTACAACGAATGTTCAGCGCGTTTGACATTAATCAATATAATAAATAGCCATTGTGCCAATTGTGATCTCCGTAATTTTATACGTATAGACATATACATATTTTTGCAATATTATTTACTTTAACGTTTTATACTTTCATTAAAATTTTATGTTTCAAGATAATTTTATGGTTTTATATAATATGTGAATAGTTTTATAAATTTTGCCATCTCATACCTTTAAATAATGGTTTGACCTTTATTTTTTTTTATATAATTTTTTTTATTACGTGTTGTGATTTGTGGGTTTCATAAATTTAGATAAAGTTTGGTTGATGCTAATAAGAGTCAATTTATGACTTCTATAATTTATGATAATCTTATAATTTTGTGTACTATCTCTCATGGAGTCATGGTGAACACAAATTTCTGATGTCCCTTAAAATACACGTGTATTGGGGACCCACGTTGAATATCTCTGCCACCCACAATCTCAGAAACGCTGATATAGAAAATTACGAAATAAATGGTTTTGTTAAGTCGATGTTAATCGGCGGCTGACACTAAAGACAAAGAAGAAAAGGCGGCGATGTAAACGATTTGAAATAAACATTCAGCTGTACTTTTTGTGAAGGGTCACGTTTTTAATTAGATATTTAGTGTCTTCCGAATGGTATTATTGTCTTTAAATCAACTAACTTACACCGCCTTTTGACTTCTAACAAATTTACCTCTACAATTTTGCATATTAAGATACATGTATTACCACACAACGTAGATTATTTTATAATTCCATTACAGTGTGAAAATGCAAACCAGGATAAATATATATCGAAGACAAGTTTTGTCAGCAGAAGAGGGGTACCACAAGATTCGAACCTAGGCCGCTTATTGTTCACAATATTTTTAATGACACTATTGTAAAAAAAAATTATTCGAAAGTTTTATTTATGCTGATGACATAAAATTATCTCGAATAACTAATACGCCTAAAGATGCCTTAGAGCTACAATCTGACGTAAACAATATCAGCACTTGTTATAACATTCCCTAGGAAAATAATAACTAATTTGCAGGAGTCAACAGGCAAGCTGACACTGATATGGCGTTAAACCCCTAATGAAGCGCCAGTTGCAGTGTCTACATTCCTGATAAGTCCCGTACCCACATTCCATACATAGGTGAAAGTAGTCCCCTGAGGCCGCTGAGGGGCCTGAGTTCTAAAGCTTTCATAATTTCGAAGCAGTCGACTATCACGTATTTAGTGTAAAACACATCGCGAATGTCAGAAAACATGAGAGTTCACACGTCGGTAGTCTTTGTAATTTCTCATGAGTTTTTATTTAGTTATCAAGAAATACGACAAAAATAGGGTAGTAAAAATAATATGAAATTGTCCAAAATTTCAGCGATGTCGGTTTTTTCAATTATAAAAAAAAAATCGTTTTTCCGTACTCGTATAGTTCATGGGGGGGGGGCGTACAGCTTCCTTGTGGGGGGCGAAATTTGACCCTACGGCACTGCAGTTACCAAAAGTTCCTAAATATCGAGTAAAAACTGTAATTTCATATATATATTAAAAAAATAGCCCTCGCTTCGCTTGGACTTTTACTTTTGGTAGAACAAATATGCAACAAACTTTTCTGGTCGCTGATTTCCTTTTATTTTAGTCGGACATTCAATTAAGCTCATGTATTTTATTGAATCAAATCCCTATAACCATCCAGCAGAAATATTTAAAAAATATATTTTCTGTATCGAAAAATAATACGCATGATACATACATATAAGTAGCATAAAACATATTTTCAATAATAATAAAAAAATGCACTCTATTATTCTAAGCCATTGGTTAAAAAGTATGAGTGATAGACTCAGTAGCAGTACTAGCAGATATAATTATATCAAACGGTTTAGTAGAATATAGATATTGACATTTGTAAAATATTTTAGTGCGATTTTTTTTGTTTTTCTATATTGCTCTATTTTGCAACCTTCTTTCTTATGATATTGGATGTAATTATTGAACATTGTTGAATTGGAGGAGGGTTTGCGTCTTTCCGATCGTTCGTACATCAGAAATAAAATAAAAAATACAAATAAATTACATTAAAGCTGTATCAAAAAAATATATTCTCGAAAGAAAAAAAAAATAACGAAAAGCGTAAAACTATCAATTGAATTAATTCTGTTCTATGAGAAAAGATGAAAACTTTAGTTATAAAAAAGCTGCCAGTTTATTGGTAAGTTTAGTTACAATTCCATTCAATACCGTGCCATAATTATATATTTTCGTTAGTCTTTTAGAAAAAATAACACTTTTGTACAAGTGATTTTTGATCATTTTTCTAAGAAACGAAACATAGGTTATCATCATAAAAGTACTATATACCCCGGTACCTGCAAAATCTATTACTAAACAATAACACTTTGTGGATTCATATTTTTCCTTCCAAGAGGTTGACCTTGCACTAATCTTCTGGTCCCTCCCCCCTTCCACCTCCTACATACATGTGGTTCAGGATGCAATTGAAATTTTAAATAATTCGGAACATTTTACTAACACGCTATTTTCACATTTATTAAACGCTGTATATTCAAATTCATATTTTTTCTTGTTAATTCACAAGATTAAGGAGGTTTGCCTGTTATTAATTTTTGTGAATTTTTGTTATTGCGCATGTGATTGTTTCTTCAAAGTTAGTGTCCGAACTGTCGTGAGTAATATTTGCTCTAAAAATAACTTTAAATAGAAAATTAATTATTCTAACAACAGGCAAACCCAGATAATACCAATCTCTAAAACTATCATAAATTTCATCTATGTGCTGGTTATAGTTTTACTGCTATCAGGATGTTTGCTATCAGGATGCTTGGTCGATCCAAGATAATTGTATATAGAAATGGTAGAGAGTAAATAGCTCCAGCGAAGCGAGGGCGAAAAAACGTGTTTCTAAAATATTCTCTTTCAATTCTATTTTTAAGAAACACTATCAAAATTTCCTCAGAATCTTTTAATGTATCGAAATGTATTTTTCAAATTCCAATTATTCTTTTCTCCTTTGTTTCTGGCTAGGGGGGCGCCGCACCGAGGGGGCGAAAAGGGCAAATGCCCGTTTGCCTGTACGGCCAGTACGTCTCTGCAACGCAGTGTTAATATAGAGCATGCTGAAGGATAAATAGATAATACAAAAGTGCATTAAAAATATTCCCAATTTACAGCATTTGGCCGTTTGTATAATAATTGATTTGAATTTCAATTATATGTATATTTTACTCCCGTTTTCGAAAATGTAGAATAACGGTCAAATATTATTTTTCTTTTGTTTTAATTCTAATGGCAAACATTTATTTTCGTTTATAATTTTAAATGGACAAAGGGGGACAATATTCAATTAAATATCAATAGTGCTATTGATATTTAATATTTAATTTATTTTCGTATTGCTGATAATCAATATAAGAATCGATTTAATAACAGTTTGAAATAACTCAAATTTACTAGTTTATACTTTGCATTTTATTGTTTATATTGTGCATCCTG
>JAQFYR010000726.1:0-11744 GCA_034694985.1 Campodea silvestrii
CTCTATTTTGTTTCTTTTTGTGGTGATTTTGAGTTCTTTTCAAAATGGTGATATATATATATATATATATATATATATATAATTATATATATATTGTAATTCTTTTAGAAAAATTTGAAAGTTTAACTATAGAAGTAACAGAAATGTGTTATTATTTGTTATTCATATTCAAGAAAACAAATTTGACATATTTTCAATTGATAATACAAGGAAGGCATGCCTTCCTGATATAATATTCCAATTTTATCTGTATAATTTTCACCTACTCCACTTTCATACCTCAAGCCCTGCATTCCTTGTCACCCAGGGTATAATTTCGCTCCCTATAATCTCTACCACAATTATTTTTAAAAATCCCTTCGTCATGCACCCCTCACAAAAGCTGCAACGACGACACCACTGTGTAGTTGAACAAATTTGTTTGATGTTTCTTTTCTCTTCAATTATGTTATTAATTTTAGGATATTCTTGTAAAACGCACCTGCGTCAAACATTCCAGAATGACCCCACTTTGACAAATGGTAGAAACAACATGTGTACAGGGGGTTGCCAAAGATGCGGATCCTTGAAGGATTTTTTCATGGAAGTAATTTATTATCATTATATTTCATTGAAATAGTTTTGTAAAGGATTTGCTGGTAAAAGTGAAAATACTGGTATTTCATTTTTGAAAGGTTTAATTGTGTGTAATTAATTCTCTGTTATGCTTGAAAGAAATTTGGAATACATAGTTACGGTATGTAAGTTATCTGTTCAATAAAATTAAATTTCAAAATCATGTCAATAATATATTTATATTAATTAATATAAATTAAATATATTATTGACATGATTCATTTTATAGGACTACGTCATAAATGTCTGTTGGACAGGCGCGTAATCAGGTAGAGAGGTGCGTGGAGCCAGTCTCATCCCGACCGAACTGGCGAAAAATAGGAAAGAAAGACTGTTTTTAGTTTTAAGAAAATCCGTTTGTGTTTATCAGTAAGAAAACTTCCGTCACTCTTCTTCGCCTTTGCTACTTTTCGTTAATCCCACTCCCCCGAAATCCGTGGTTGAATCAGCACCTATGCCAGATCACTCAGGTATTTATGCAAACTGTAATTGTATTACATACATGATCCATTGTGACAGTCACGGATCCAGCCAGCGTTGATGGGGAGAGTGGGGGACGGATCTCAAGAAACGTCGATGTCGAAGACCATAGTCGCCAAAAGTGATTTTTTTTTTTTACGTTTTTTGTACATTTTTTGGGCAAAAATAGTAAAATACACGATTTTATCTGGATTTTTAGGAAATTTTAATTTTTTTTCTTGGTATCTTTTTTTTCGTGACCCCCCCCCCCCCCAACACCCTCATGGATTCGCGCCTGGTTGTAGAGTGTTTTACCACCCTTTCACCCTTTGGAGCAGGACCACCTTTTCCTAACCAAGACTTGTGAGAGAAAAATCTTTTTGCAAAGGCGGATCCAGCCGCAGTCGGGTGTCGAACCCATGAAAAAGAATCCGAAATTGAATACAATTACTGCTTGAGCGGACAGCGGAGGGAGTGCAAAAATGTTTTACATTTTTAAAAAAACTATATTTTAATGGCATTTTTAGGAAAAGTATCGAAATTTTTCTCGTTTTCTTCTTTTCCCCCCCTCCTTTTCTCTTATTTTTCCCCCGTCAAGGCGGGGCGGGGGGGTCGCCCCAATCACCCCTAGGGACTGCCACTGTTCTTTAGTGAACATTAAAAAAGTAACCAAATCCAAACCGAGGTTTCGAAAGAGTTGGAATAATAATAACACATCTCCATACAGAACCACTACTTTTCCTGATCACCCTGTTGTTACCTTGTTTCATATTGTTTTATAATGCTGAATCATCATCTTTTGTACTCGGTTAGTTATGAACAATACAACAGTTCTTACGTGGACGACCTTGCTCTTCGTCGTCTGTAGCATTACAAGAACCTTTCATAATTATAATAATATATTCATCAAAATATCAACCCTTCAATTAACTTCAGAGAACATTAAACACTACAAGCAGGGGTTCAAAACTCTTAGAGAGTTAGTGAGGTAGAATGTTATACAATAATGTCATTTTCAGTTTAGGAACTTACGATAGTACGAAACATTTTGAAGGAAATATTGAGGTTTCTAATAATTATTTGGAATGGAAATAGTGATTATTGGAATGGTGTTTCATTTGTCCCGAAATAGGATTGAAGAAAAAGGAATAAAGAACTTTCTTTGAGAATAATAGGAGGGAATTTAATGTTTTTTTGTTTTATTTGAGACATCATGATGAATTCTAAAAATATTTATAAATAATAAATAAGTTAAAGCTAATTGACTTAATTTTTTAAAAATTATATGAAAAAAAGTCACTATAATAATTTGTGGTTCAATAAATTCCCAATATAAAAATGTAGATTTACACTATATCCAATCACTTTTCCTTTTTGAGCAATCTTTGTTAAAAAGACCAGCTCGCCTCACTAACTTCTTTTTTACATTTAGTGTTATTTATTATGTATATTGTTATTTGATATTTCCTAGGATGGAACTGATGTGCTTCATCAATGAAAGCAGCCCGTCTAAGGCGTCTATTAAGGGGGGCTACGGGAGCTGCAGCCCCGGACCCCCGAACTTAGGGGGAGAATAAAACTAGAATTATATAAAAATGCAAAAAGCCTTGCACAATTTCCTTTCAAATTGCATAAAAATAGCATTCTAAGGAGTGAAAACTTAAAAAATTTCGCCCTCGCTTCACTCGGGGTCATCTTATCTTCTATATGTTATTTGCAGTCAGATTAAAAAGTACTATTAGCCTTCACACTACTTACAATATTAACGATTTCGGAGCACAAATAAGGTAAGAAAAATCAATTACACAGTCGATATTGATGAAGATGTAGGAAAGATTGTCGACGATCTTTGATGTAGAGGTCCCGTAGTGGAATGTAGCCCAGGGCCCCAAAATTTGTTAGGACGCTCCTGAATGAAAGAAATCAACTGAATTTGAATTTTAACATTATGACTTTTTCATTTTAATTTTGCGTTTGAGATTCAATTTTGGAATACTAATTTATCACAATGAATTGACCACTATTATAGTCTATTACTTCAACGACTATAACCATTTGTCAAACGTAATAACTATTGAAAACAGCAGCACAGGTGTTGAAAGTATAAATTCATGGAATACTTGGGAGTAATTCTGCTAATTCATTCGGAATTCCATAGCGAACCACCCAGGTTATTGGAATCTACAATAATAAACGAAATATCAAATTTGCTCATGTATGACTGAAAATGAGACGTGGCCGAGACACAGTGTATCCACTATCGGGACCAAAACGAAATCGAAACTTGCTCAATTGAGAGCACATCAAATGTTGCAGCTCTCAATTTTATATGTATGTGAATAATAAATTTCAATTTTTTGTGTTATAGATCAGTATGGTATTTTACATTGTTTTCAGCAGTTTATGTGTCTTGTGTGAATACTACGTTCTCATTTTCCTTCAAGCATAGACAGGCGCCGAGTCAGGGGCGCCTTCCCCCACAACTGGAAAAAATACGGATAAAATGAAGAAACGGAAATGAAAAAGAGAAAATTACTTTTAAGAACCAAAATAGAATATATATAACAAATTATTTTTTAAAAAAAATAAAAAAAAAAATGTTTTTTGTCATGTGAAAAAACGAGCCGACTTCGATGTTATTTCTTGTCATTCTTGATCCGCCTCTACTCGGAATTGGCAACCACATCCATGGAATTCGAGACGAGCTCAGCAAGCATTTCAGTAATCGAGAACGAGCTTGGGGTAATTCATACAGGAACCAAGTCGAGGCGGGACTTATAAAAACGTCGTTAACCTCATCACATTTTAGATTTTACCCCCTCTTACCAAGTTTGAATTACGAATAACCTTATTGTAGTTATCACCGAGACTTATAGCACTTTCCAACCCTCGTATCATCACAATATTTCATCACAAGCGTATAAATATTTATCCCACCTCCCCTGCACCTACGTCAAAGCAAATGTTTAATTCAGTTCTACCTCCCTACTATAGAGGCGCCCTGCTACGCATTAATGAGTTTAGAGTTCACTATGGTATATCGAAGATTAATGACCTCAATAAATAATTCGAATTAGGTTCATCAGTCAATCAATCAACTGTCAGCGCATCCCCGCGGTCACATAATGAATTAATATATCATGACGTCAGTATTAATAGTGGGGATGAGGGTTGTTTTTACATCAGGGTGTGTTTATATGACCGAGCACGAGGTAATTTGTTAATTTTGACGTTAATTTAAAGTATATTTAGGGTGGTCGGTGTCTGTTGCATCAACTTCATAATTATGCTGGTAAATTTGATAAGAAGCTTTGACGGAACTCTCCATTTACCAATAAAACATTGAAAGATTTGAAATTTCTCTTATTATTTTTTTTTATGTAAATGAATTTTTACTTCCAAATTTATATATTTCTTATAGGCCTATAGGTGCGAATCCAGCCACCTGAAAAAAGGGGGAAGATACGGAGAAAAAAGAGGGAAACATGAGCAAATTCTTCTTCTTTTTTTTATCTAAAATTCCCGTTAAAACAGCATATATATTTTTTTACTTAGAAAGGTGTAAAATGATCTTCTCTTGCCCATTTTTTCTGAATCCACCTCGCCCAAAATCAATGACTGGATCCATAACTGTAGGTCAGTTTTCAGATTAGATAATAAAAAAAAGTTAATGAGCTGCATTAGAATGATTCTTCTGAACAGTGGCATATTAATAACTTTACATAATTATTACAATTTACAATATACCGATCAAAATCAACATATTGCCCCCGATCCTCTGAAACTTATACGTAAACAGTTCATTTGAATTATGAACTTCTTCGTGGGGTTTCTCCCGCATGTCGGTTTTTGAATTGCTGACTGCAGTTTCGGAATGACTATATGATTTTCCATCTTCAGAGCAAGTGTTTGAGCAAAGTATATATATAGGAAAAAGGGGGGTTTGAATTTCCTTGGTGTTGGTCCCTTTTAACTCTTCCTGGTACAAATGCACGTGTCCTTTTCACTTGGCGTTCGCTGATTGGCTCTCGTGTCTGGGATTGTTACATTTGGGATTTGGCTTTCGTTCATTATTGGCTGTTGGTCTGCCTGGGGCTGATGATGTGACACTATGGGTGGCTGACGTGGCGTTTCACTTTGATGACGTAGCATTTAGTTTGCTGTGGGTTGCTGTGATGACGTGTATCACTGATACATTCCAACCACAATTTTGGAACTTCAAAACCGCTGCTGTAAGTGCTGTTGTTCATGGAATTTTTGTTTTTACTGATTTCCAGGGCTTCAATGAAATTCCTGGTATACCACGTTTTTAGTTTGACGATGATTTTTGTGTTCTTCCAGTCAGCTCAGCTACAGCTGATTTTTCTATCTCTCTCTGTCTCGTGTTCCTCTTGTGTTCTTTAATTATTTCGTTGTGCAGGAGAAACCCCGAACATGCAGGAGAAACGGTCAGAAACCCCATGAATAATTTCAAGTTCCAAACAATCCCTGATGCAGACCATCAAACAACATCAGCTCATTTGAACTTCGAAAACTCTGAAATCAGTTGTAATTTCTTTCCCTCCGTATACAAGTTCATTAAACTCGAAACTCATGAAGATAGTTTTCTATCATAAAAAAATAAACGTGTATGAAGTCGATTCTAATCATAGACTTCTAACGATTAGTCTCCCTTATAAAATCGTAAACATGAGCTCTGAGTTTGAAAACTTTTTGACAATGCAAATAAAGATTAAATGCGTGTATTTTAACCCAGCGCCAGAAGTTGAAATAGAAAAAATGCTGTGGAAATTGTGAATATTATTTAAATTCCATTATCCATATAACTAGATACACAGAAAGTCCTCCAAAGCTTCACAATTTAAATTTCGTTACAGAAAAACTTCATATTTTCCAATTTGATACATTACCATATTTGAAAAATAAAAATAAAAACTCATCCAAGTATAGCAATACATACCTCCAAGTATACGACAACACATAAAGTAAATCGCCAGATGAGCTTCTAATTCCATTTTACATTTCCTTAATGTCCCCCTAATTATTTCCCATGAAGGTCTTAGCTAGGGGCAAGTGATTTAGAAAATCATAAAACAACACCCTCCTCATTTGAATGTGCTTCGTAGTCGTTGATAGACCGTGTCGTTGCCTTATTTCCAACGCTATGTAATATTCACTAATACCGCCGCGGAGTGATGTAGAGAAGGGCGGGAACAACTGTTTAGGCGCCAAAAGAACAAAAGAAACAAATGGCGGTGATAGAGGATATTAATGAAATTAGGAGGGTTTTTTTGTTTCTCGGGGAGGGAGCTGCTTAAGTTTTTTTTTCTGGAATATTTTGTTTCATTCTTGCGACCCTGAGAATACATTACGATACTATAAATACGAATGAGAAATGGTTAAGAAAATGGACGTCGAACGATTAATCGTCAATTTCGGGTTCCGTTTCCATTGATCTTTTATGCGTACTGAATGATTTCTTAAAATAATCGTAGTATTATATTCATAAAAATTAAATGTAATGTTCATTTCGGAATTATTTTAGTAATTAAGCTAATTTTACCACTCCTGAAAATATACATGTTACATGTGACGTTTGTAAATTTGTTTATTGGTTACTAAAGTAAAACTGATCTGTATAACTTGTCAGCCGAGGAGTCAAGGGACATTGTTCCCGTAAGTTCACCTGTGTATAAATGTGGCCGGAATATTGTAAAATATTCCAGTTTTTTTTAACATTATTGTAGTATTATTTAAAAAGAAAACTATTATTTTGCCATATTTATTTACAAGAATAAACCGAACGGGATCACGTACCTGCCAAATTATACCGATTGACAATAATTCTGTAAAATACTGTCAGTCTGTTAGGTATATCGGATATATTCTGAAATGAATATAGGCCGTTAAAACATCAGTAACGATATTAACGAATGGGTCGTTCAGATTTATGCAAATTCCCATTATATATACAAACGGTTTGATACACCGAAATTGGCACTCACTTTCAGGGGTGGCGCTACAGGGGGGCAGAGGGGGCTACAGCCCCCCCGTCGGGCAACTCGAGCCTTCCCATCGGGCAAAATATCCATTTTCGTCGGGCAAGCAAACTAAAAGTTGAAGAAGGAAAATGATAATTTAAAAAATAAAAACTCAGATTAAAGCTGCACATTTTCCACTAAAATTTTCCTTTTCTCTATTGATACATTTTCCACTAAAATTTTCCTTTTCTCTATTGATACTTTTGATGCCAACGACCACCGCTATAGCTGTTACGTCGGATTTATTGCTTCCGTATCAGTATTAGAGGGTATACAACAAAAATCGTTAAGGTTAACTATATTTGGTATACAGACATAGTTATTTACAAAACCCTTTGCACTCTGATATATTTTGCGGGCAGGCCTAATGCATTATTGTTTCTGTAATTTATTACTTACTGTGCTCTTCTATTCTATCAAATTATATAATTGACCTGATTTTTACCAACCTTGACCTGAAATAACCATTTTGACATACCATGTAGTGACCTTTTTGACCTACTTGACCTAATACGACCTTTTCGAACTAAAATGAGTAAATGACCCGATGAGATTTAGCCAGGTCTACCTAGGTTTTTTTATTATGTTTAGACATATGTTGGTGATTATGGCCACATTGGCTTGGTTCCTTTATAAAAAAGGTCATCTTAGGTCAATTCCTGTGCTAAATCAATTCGTTACTATAAAATTCTGGAAACATGCAACTTTTACCTACACCAAACAATGTAGGCCTACCATATTTTTATATCAAGCACAAATTAGAAGAAAATAATAAAGACAATATCCTACTGGAGTGGTGTGTTAGGTATTCCCGCATTTTGTTATTGATAGCCTAACCAAATTCATAAATAAAACGAAATTTCTGAAAGTTCTACTCATTTTGTTTCCAAAGTCTCCAGTCACCGGCCGCAGCTGAGACAATGTTATCTGAATCACTGCCACTACCATCAAAATTCACGTCATTTACATTTTTATTACGTTCATTCTCATCTTGACTTGCAACAAAATAAATATTACCATCTGAATCGTCTTCATCGTCAAGAAAATCGTCAATTTGAAAATCTGTCAAAGCTACGTCGTCTTCACTGTGCGCCGCCATTACAAAAAACAGCTGTACGGAACACGGAACAACTCAAATAATTCTCTGTAATTGTGCAGGAGATTACTTTTCCCACCGCGCAACAGATGGCAGCAGCTCACAAGAGCATTCAGAGTAACTACGAATTGAAAAGGCGAACTCAGTCCGACGTTTGAGCTGTTGGTACATCTTTTTTTATTATGGCGGACTGAATCCGACAATGGAGTGGAACTGGAAAATTAAAATGGCGGACTGAGTTCGACTTTGGAGTGCAAAGGGTTAAAAAAATTGCTGTAGTTAAGGAGTTTTGAACTACTAACTAATTAACTATAGCCTATTTTGGGTTTTGAACTACTAACGATAGCCTATTTTGTTATAGTATTCTGTGTTATGTGATAGTTCAATCTGTGAAAGCTTTTCATTTTTTTTCAAGTTTTAACAATTTTATTGGAAACTGTATTCATTTCCAACATAGTCTCTAAATATTATTTCTAAATTTAAATTTATGTTTTCTGCAATCATGAAACATTATTTCTAGCCTAACAATGCCATCTATCTGGTTGATAAGTAATAAATTATTTATTGTTTCAAATTGAAATGATTATATAGTCATAAATATTGTTATGCCTGATAGTTTATAGGCAAAACGAATGTAAAGTATTTCCTAATGATTTGATGTATCTCACGTGTGATAAAAGAAACTGTGTTACTAATGTTTTTAAATAATATGGTTTATGAAGTAACAATGTAACATTCTTATTCAATATTTTTATTTTCAGTTGGATAAGAATGCATCCAAGATTCAAAGTGAAATCGAGAAAGTAAGTTTTTTACAGATTACATAATTATTTATACTACTACTGTTGGTTATCAGGCTATCAGCTAGTGTTTCCATTCACGAAATATTTTTGTACAATACCCAAAATTTTCACTTTTGCTTAAAACCCCGTATTTTGAGTTCTAGAAGTCGTAGAAACATCACATGTGGTATACGCCGTTTTAGAGGGCGGAAAGAGATTTAACACAAAAATGAATTAATTGTTAGTAAAAATGTTTTCATTAGCAAGATTAAGTAGGCTTATGTTTCATGCATCTGAAGAATTTTTCTGCTGAGATTAATTGTATAATTTTAAAAGTTGTTATTTCCAACGCAATTTTTATTCTCCATCTTGGGCAGAAATATGCGTGACCAGGTTTCAAGTTATATTTGGGGCCTTTAAGAGGATTTTTTTGTATATTTTTGTTGGAGTGTTTCTTCATTTCAAAACGGGACAAATTTCAGGAAATGGTATTATTAGCGAATAGGATAAATTTAAATTATAAAAGAAATTACGTTAATTTTAAGTTTATAACTTTTTAATAGTAGTGCTTAGCAAATATAATTTTAATATAATTCTGTTTGTATTGTTGTTAGCTTCGTAAGGATCTTGAATTGGAGGGAGTTCGTAATGAGGAGCTCAAAGAACAACATCTTGTACAAATGGAAGAAATGGAGGAGAAATTCAAACAAATCATATCAGAAAACAAGAAAAAACAATGGGTAAGAAGAACTACCACATTAACTTAAAGGTCTTAAGGGTTAATTTAAACATGGATCTTCACTACTTATAAATGAAATTAACTATTTGACGTTTTGTTTGATATAAAAACGATATCGTGCAAACTCTTTCAAAAGTACATTTCAAAAAAACTTAAACCTGCAGGGGCCAATTACCAAAATTTCTAACATTGTTCTGTATTGACCTACTGTTCTGGATGTTCTTGCTAAATTGGCATGGTAATTGAATTGTTAGTGTAGTATGCATAGAGATTCAGATAAAACTTAAGAGGGTTTCTTTCGGTGTTTGTAAAGTATAAATTCAAAACCGCTTAAAAATATTGTTCCGTTGACATGCTATTGGTCCACAGTCATGTCCAGTTTTCAGTGAAGAATTAAAAGGCAGTACCAGTACCCACTTAACTTGTCTGGGAGAAAGAGGTGCCAAAAGTGCAACAGACTCTAATAGGAAACATAAATTATTCTTTCTCAGGCTTATGTAGGGCAATAGTTTTTGAACTACAGCGGTATCGTTAACTCAAGTGCCTTACAACACATGGCATAAAGAATACATAACATATTATAATTTCTTATTCCTATCTTTTGTAGTGTTACAACTGTGAGACCGAAGCGATATATCACTGCTGTTGGAACACCGCCTACTGTAGCATTGAATGTCAGCAGTCACACTGGCAAAAAGAACACAAACGAGCTTGCCGACGGAAAAGATAAACACGAAAATATTATTGTTTACAAAGGAATTTTATTGTGTTATATATAAGAGTACCATACATTTTGTGTTTGCACTATTTTATGTTTTTTTATGTACGTGTTTTCCAATGTTACTTTTCTTTTAACGGACCAATGATTGTCTCTGTTAGGCAGCAGTATTAAACTTCTTACATGTGGCCTTTAGATATAAAGAGCAAAACAAATATATTAAAGAATTAAAATATGTAAGATTCTTATATGAAAAGATGTATTTTTGAATAGATACCAGTAATGTTGCATTGTGAATTGTAGTGTTTCTATTACAAATATTTTGTCTTCATTTTTTTTTCTGAAGATCTCGTTTCTGTCATTTTTGTTTTATTTTTGCCATTTTTTTCTCTTCAATTGTGAATATTACCAAGGGAAGTACAATGTTCTGAAATTTTTGGTCAAGTTTATTTTATTGTATATTCGAAGTGTTTGTGTCATGTACTTTTCGCAAATATGTTGAGAAATTATAAATAAATTTTGCAAAAATGATAAATTTGTGAAACTTATTTTTTATTTAGGGGGCCCGTCGACAATAAAAATAAATACAGTTTTTAACATTTGTGAAGCTAACATATTTTCGAAGAAATCGACTCTCGCGTATTTAGGGCAAAACACACCACGCGGAATTTCAGTAAACATGAGCGTTCACGGATGATCTTTGTCTCCTGAGTTTTTACCGGTTTTTACGATTTTACCTAGTTAACAAGAAATGCAATAAAAATAAGGTAATAAAATATAGAAATGTCCAAAATTTCAGTGATATTGGTATTTTTGATTCTAAAAAAAGTTATTTTTCGGGCGGGGGGGAATTTGACGCTACGGCACTGATAATAGTTCGAAAACACCACGTTTCAACTGAAATTTTACAGGTGTCTTACATCCGATTAAAATCCCATTTTTCAATTCAAAACGGGAGACTTACGATTTCCGAACGCTGTTGATAGTAATTTCAATGCTGCATAACTTTTTAGCCCATCGTCGTAGGAATAAGATTATTCAACCACGCACATCAATCTGAACGAGATCTTACAAACGAGTGTAACAAGAATGATAATTTATGTTCGATTTTTTTTTTTCGATTTTGTAAAAACTGAAATTTTCGGTTGCAATCGACAGCCTTAGTAGTTATACCAGCCAGCAGGGCCGGATCTGGAAATTTCTTATAGGGAGGAAGGGCAGGGGGGGCGGCAGGGGCGTCCATCCCCCCTTTGGTCACTGGAGCGAGTTCCCCCCCTGACACCAACTTCCCCCC
>JAQFYR010000727.1:0-11742 GCA_034694985.1 Campodea silvestrii
TTTCCTTATGATGAAACTTTTGTACTTCATCCATTAAGAAAGGAATAAACTGAACTGAACTGAACTGAACAATCATCCCGATTTCACGTAAAAGAGAAATAAATAGATATGCATCAGAAAGAAATTTAAATAATATACATAAGTAAACGCTATAAAAATATTGATACAAACTATTTTGTAACAAAAAGGTAGCCCAAACTCGCCCTCGCATCATGGTTTTATATCACAGATCCGTCTTTCAATGTTTCAAATTATAAGTACAATATCTGTGCCTGCAAAATTAATCACAGAAAAATGAACACGGCTTCCGCTGTTGGTCGACAACATGTTGCTGTGAAGATGAAGGATTTTTCGAAACTGCAGTTAGCGAGTTTTTGAATAACATGCATGGAAGATATTTCATATTTGAACATAATAAATTTCACAGACGAATTGCATGGCGGAGATATTGTGTTACAACCGTATTGTAAAATACAATTTAATGAGAATTCAATATGGCGATTTGGAGGCCATTTTGGATTTTCTTATATATTAAATAGAAATGAAAGGCTGAAAAATGAATATAATAAATATGGGTACTTGCGTGATAAATTACCATCTTTACGGGCAGAGTCCATATAGAGCATTCAACAACACTATACTTATGAGTGTGGTACGTATAATGTCAAACTTGCAAATTTAACTTTATTAACAACATAATAATTATATAAATAAATTTTTATACACTGGTCTTTTTTATTTTATTGTGTAATACATAAGGAAATAAGTATGCAATTTAAATAAAGTAAATATATTTAGTAATGTAGAATAATAAAAGATAGAGAGGAAGCTAGAAACATACTCTTTACTCTTAAAGCTGCTTATATATTTGTAATGTTGAACGCCGTACGATTTCAATGGTTCAAAGTAGCTATATGGGAGTCCAATCCAATAATGGAAGGTACTTGGGCTGCATTTACTCTCCATAATAGCTACAACATGGCATGGCCAAATAGTTGGATGTCCAGTAATTTCCACCATCCCAATTAAAAGAAAAATCAATGATAAAATAACGTTTTAATTTTAATAACCAATGCAAAAATCATCCTTCTGTGGTTCAGTCATTACTATATAAGTATATAGCCATCGATTTGGCTAATTTTCCTTTTACAATTATCCGAGAAAGTGGCGACCGCTTTCGCGTCTTGAGTGAGTACCCCCTCGGCATGACATTTGCATAGGGTAAAGAATTCACGCATTTATTCATGATCATAATATATTTCGAGTATGTTACTTGACAATAGGAATGCAATTCATTTTAGAAATACTGAATGAATACGATTTGTGACGTAGTGAAACTTTAGAAACACTAATTAAATATAGTTTTGCTTCAATAGAACTATTACAAGCAACATCCAACATATTTTTTGTAATAAAAACATATTATTTCTTTTAAAGTACTGCATGTAAAAATACACTGAGTTAACAGGATTTTCATGGAAATTCCAGTATTTTTTATTTTTTTTTATTGCTTCTTCCCCTTGTTTTCCGTCCAGCTGGTGACTCGTGAGGGACATCACCGCTACAGCCCCTGTTAGGCCCGCCACTGTGCTCACACATTGCCAGTACTGAAAACATTCCAGCATCAGCATGCTTCGTTCCAACAATATTTATAGTTGTAGGTCGCGCTGCAAAGAAAATTAAATGTTTGTTTATAAAATTTATAATTTACTAACCAGTTTGAATTTATAATTAACAGTAAAAAAATTGGTTTACTGCTTCCAAAAAATTAATATTTTGTTAATTTTGTCTATTTTGACTGGAAAGAAATGATACAATTAAACCAGAGCTCATGTTAATAGCAATTGCAACAAATCTATATAGTTAACTTGGGAGATCCTCCCATTCTCACTAACGTATAATCCGAGGCATTTGAAGTGATTATCACACTTAAGTTCACACTATGGAACAATTTTATTTGGATTTTAGTATTTATAATATAATTGTATTAATTCTGATATTTGTAAGCAGGTAAAACCTGATGATGCTGTAAAGCGAAACCGGTCGTTGAAATAAACATTTATATACAGAGATGGCGTTTGTGTGTACCTCTATAGGTTATGATAGTGGAATACCGCGGTATCCACTGTAGTTTGAATTATAAATAATTAAATTGAACTTTCAATGTTATTTTTCCAAGCAATAACACAATATTTTGTCCTAACAGTAATCTTATTGAAAGTTTCTTGAATGCACGATAGGTTTCGTATAATACTATGATAACACAGCTTGACAGCTATAATGTAAATAATATTATTTTATACGTTTCAAGCAAAATATCATGACCATTGTGCATTTGTTCTGCAAAACAAAAATACCAAATTCAGGAAACTATGATTATAACGATTTTCGAATCACATCTCATGAACTTGAAAGTTTCTCAATTTCTCCACACACCTTCTCCGATGATCTGAGTTAACTAACCATAAGTGAATATATGACGTAGCAGATTGCCAGGAGCGTCACTGGTTAATCTTAAAAGTTTTTCGAGCAACACAGAGTAAGCGAATTATAATATTTATATGAATGACTTTATCCGATTGTGACGATTTTTCGAATTACGGTTTATAACCTTCATATTTCCTATAATTCTCGACTCTCTTAGTCTGCTACTCGGATCTACGATATGGAACCTTTATTTTCATGTAATGTATGAACTTGCAGTCCGTCTGGGGCGTGATGGTTTCAATCGCAAACAGTTGGTCAATCAACATACAGAATAAGCAAATATTATTACATGTATGTATATACGATGATGACACGATAACGGCGGTTATGAAATCACTGTCTCTAGCTTCAAATGGCTTAAAAATATTCCTTAACAGATCTATGAAGCACTGACAGCACACCTCTATTTTTGAACTATCATTCATGACGTTGTAGAAATTCAACGGCGTAATGAGTTCAATCTCGAATCTCAAAAGGTTTGTTGGGCTACACACGAAATAAGCGAGTTATACATACCTGATGATATGACACTATAATATCATGGCGATTTTTGAATCATAGGTCATGAGCTTCAAATCTCGAAGATTCCCGACACTCCTATACTCGAATAAGCGTGATTAGTTCAATCTCAAATGTTTTGTTTTAAAATATTGAAAATAAGTGAATGTGATGATCATTCTCCAAAAGGGTGCATCAAATCAGTACAATCTTATAATGTTACCGGTAGAACAAGTCATGGAAAATTTAAATCGAACTACTGATCAAACTTTTAAAACCAGAGATGGAAAGATTAATAACCCAGTAGATAATGATGAAGTGAACTTTTCCTACTGTTTTAAAACTAGCCAGGACCTAGTTATTAAAAACACGGGAGAAGGTAAAAACTTTAGGATGACGATAAAGTAATGATGTTGTATTCTCAGGTGCACCCATAAGATATCAAAGTAGAAAAAAATTATTTTATTTTTAATTAGTTTTACAATTTTAGTTTTCTTTTTCCTTTTTTTTTCCTTTAAGAAATAAAAATGATGCGAATAAAGGAAGTGATACATCTTCTCAAAACGCATCCAGATAGGGACAACATAAAGGTAAATCTGAATAAAGATTTATTATTTGTCAAATACGATAACGAAAAAGAATTACAAATATTCCCAGCAGGAACGATTCCTTATTCCGATGTAGAATTCATACCTGAAAAAAAATTAAACAATTAATACCAGTAAATAATTATGTAACTGATTTTACCTATTATAGAAATAGATATTTGAACGAGTATTTCACGTTCGCCTATAGATTTAAGTTAAATTCAAATATCATGGAAATTCAGAATTTCTATCACGACGATAGGATATTACATTTAGACAAAGTATGACGTGATTGAACATTTACTGAATGAATTATTTCTAAAAAGAAGTTAGTAAGTTTCAGTTACTTCGTTTTATTGTTACATGGTTGTTTTGTCTTGTGTATGTTTTTCGGATATATTTATTATTCATTGATTGAAATTTAAAGTTATCTTTTGAATAACTTTCTACACGCAATAGTGTAGACAGTTGAGTAAAATAATTTAGATACAATCTAATTTAGTTTAAAGTAATGCGCAATGGAATTATTTTCCTTTTCTTTTCTTGTTGAAGTATGTACCACTGTAAATTTATTTACACTGATGCATCCTTGAAATCTTTTATTTCAAAATGATTGTTATTTGAATCACAAATGTCAAATGTTTGTTTCACTCAAACGTATTATTTTATTTTTCATGAATACGCCATCCATACATGAACAAATATTCATTAAGAGAGAAACTTGAAAAACAGCCACTTCAACCTTCAAAGACCTCGACGAAAACACATGAGCAAGTCCATTTACTTCCAACACCCAGAAGGAACAAATCATTATTGGAGTAGCATATCCCAACTGAATGGGACAATCAATAGGAAAGCATACAAGTTACGTCAATTAGACTAAGTAGTTGATAACAGCGAAAAAATCAATAAAAATCTGTCAATAATAATTGTAATACTTGCATAAGATAATCAGAAATGTAACCCCTAAGGATTTCCAAAATTCAAGCATGTTCAAGGTATCAATTATTACATTTACTTTATTTTAAAGTAAATTCACAAAAAGGTGAAAAAACCTAAATAGCAAATTTTGATATTGGAAAATTCTTCCTATTGTTATAAAACCTTGAAGAGCAGAGAAAATAACGAATTTATTCATTTTCCTTTTTTTTTTCTTTTTTATATCTGTAATGTTTAATAATGATTTTTTTCAGGAAATTTATAGATCCTTCGGACAGGTGATGAAAGCACCTACTGTAAGCAGGAAACGTACCTGTTTGAAATTTTTGCTTGAAATAATATCTGTTAGTGTAAGGCCCAGTCTCAAACCTCTTACAGGTCATCAAATCTTTATAACCTTTTATCACATAAGGCGTACAGTAAATCCTACTTATCATAAAATTCAGCAATGTTTCGTAAGTACTGATAATACTGGTACTTTGTACCTACGTAAAAGACCATTTCACAAGAACATCACATGATTGTACATCACTTTATCATGTTAGCTTCAAGTTCATAAGGTATTTTATACTAAAAACTCGTGCTACTGATAAAGCTGATAAGCACAGATGATAGGGCAAAAGTCCACAATAATTCTCATTATAAAAAGAACTGATTCTTCTCTTAAGTTAGTTGAAGAGTTGGAAAGTCAGTGTTAGTGATAGTCTAGTAGTTATTACTTAGTTCAAACGTAAAGTGCGGTTGCTAATAGCTATAACCTACGGAGTGCCCATCTAGCCAATGTCCAACAAGGGATGTTGAAGGCGCCATTATAATCCGACGTCTCTAATTATGTCTCCCTTTCTTTCTAGTGGATGTCAGGACGTTAAGTCTGTGTAGAAGCTGTGCTGTGTTGATGATTTTGTGAACACCGGAGTGACTCTTAGTTCGAGCCCAAGGAGATACATTGTGACAATCAATCCATAAACTTGTGGAACTAGACCTTTTAGCCTTTTACGTATCTGAACCAACGATTACTATCTTAAGTGAAAGCATTGTGATTTTCAATGGTGGTTGTGCATGGCAATTAGTCGTGTCGTTAATACCTGTTAAAACTCTCTGAAAGGGTTCACCTAACAATATAAAACAAATTTTGGTTTTATATGTGGGTTTTACTTTCATTATTTGCACTTTGCATTTACAACAACAACAGCCTATTAGTTTGCATTAGTTTACACAATGTTTCCGGATTATGTATTTGTTTGTATTTCGCTTTATATACTTTACAGTTTTTTTAAGATTCGTATACCAAATCCATAACACATTTTTATATTTTGTTTCAATTTCAAGTTTAATTCTTGATTTTGTTCTTTAATTTTTTTAGAATTTTCTTTTTGGCTTTCAGTTCCGCTTATATTTAGAACAATAACATGGGTATTCTGCTTTCTTTTAAAATATGCACAGTATCCTGCGAGATACTTTTGAGTACAACCCATTTTACTGTTATTACATTGTTTATTAGTGGATTCTATTGTATTTTATTCATATATGGTTTTATCAAGTATTCTGACACCGCTTGTTTCGAGTTCCAGATACACGCATCATATTGTGTTACACCAACCATTGTACCATGCACCACGGACTTGGCCTTAGCCACAATAGGCCTCTGCACTCTCCAGTCCATCTCACTTACGGACATTAGTACTTTCGGAGACGCGCAACTATATATACACACGCAACTTTATTAGCCTGTTGACTATGTCTTCGATATCATATCAGGTTGCGTAGGTCCACGTGGTCCGAAAACAGTATTTACGTTTTATCGTCGGTTTTAACATTATGTACTCAGTGTTTCAATTTTTTCAGTCAAGCCAAGTGACTTAACTTTCAAAATCATTATTGTTTACTGTTCAGTTTATTTCTCTTATAGATTTTTTGTTCACCATGTTATATTAATATCACTTTAAGTTTACAATTTTAATTCTTATATTTCGATGTTCTTTTGTCATTACAGTATGTTTATTTTCTTTGTAAACAGGCCTCCTCCAAGTGGGTTCCAAAATCTGTCTTATGCCAGTTGTGGATTCATCACTACGTTTTTTCGCTAGATCCCTTTTAGGTTTATTCCATTTCATCGTTACGTGCACACTTCTTACTACATTGTTCTCTCTCGCGTTAGCTTCGCCGTTTATATTTTTCCAGCTGCGTACGGTACGCTTATTCACCTTACCTTTTCATTCATTTTTCTCGCGATACTCGGAAATAAACTTCATACGTGAAAAATCTCTGTCACAAATTTTCAAATATCTTTTCTTGTTTATTGATCACACATTTTCACATTGGGACTTCAATTTTTTTTTCATATTTTGAATTTTGGCACTTTGAGACTTAATTTTTGTTCACGGTAACATTCTAATTGTTTGGTTTTGGTTTGATTGGACTTTGAGGATGTGTTTTTTTTAATTTTTTTTTATCTCGGTTACTGATAATATTTGACTTTAATTTTATTTTTGAAATTTAATTAATTTTTTTTTCGGTTTCCTGGAACTGTTTAATTATTTTTTCTTTAGTTTTCCTCATTTTTTTTTCTCGGTTGTTTTACCGGAGAAGGGAGAACGTAAGGAACAAAATTGCATTTTCACCATTAATTACTTCACATTCATTAATTTTTCAAATTGGAATTGTGTTCCTATTTCTTTTCTCTTTCTCTCACGCATCAAAACCATATAGCGAACGATAACCTTTCAATAACTTAAACAAAAAAGAGGGAGAAGTAAAAAAAGACTGGAACATTTTAAAAAATATATACTTTTTTTCAAATGTTCCAGTCTTTTATGTTTTTCTTTCTTTCTTTGTAGTTCTTTTTCTACAGTACTAGTGTATTTACATACATAATTTCACTCATTTAAACAGTAATCGAAATTTTCATGCATAAATAGAGACAATCAATATGTGTAGCTTTCCCATTCGACCCCCTCGAAACCTACATCATCCATTAATAAACCAAATTCTAGATCTGAACACTCACATATATTACGTTCTAGAGGATACTCTGGCTACTGGAGGAGATGGCCTTGAGATGTTTACGATGGGGAATATGGGATGTGGAATGTTTATAATAGGTATCGGAGGTTGAGGGATATTTATGACTGGAATTTGTGCTTGAGGAATATTTACAGCTGCTACTTCAGCGACTGGAGGTAATAATTCAATGTCTTCATTACCTGTTATGAGTTCCTCCTCCAACACGCCAGATTCTTCGTCACTGGCAGATACTTCAAGCACTTCTACACTGGAGGAAACTTGATCTATCCCCACAATTGATATATTGGGCGGCTGGCCGACTGTTACTTCTTCCATCCCATCAAATTGATCGTCGGAGGAGTTAACTTCTTGTTCAACATTTCTGTCCTGCGAAGATCGTCTTGGTCTTGGATTTTGAGAATGGGTTAGGGCATCCCTCAACATGGAGCTTTCCGGTTGCAGTTGGGCTCTGGTGGTTCTCGATTGTTCACTTGAAGATGATCTGTACCGGTACAGAGCTCTCAATTTATTTAAGGCTTCTGATGAATCCATATTTGGGCTGCGTTGCACTATAGCATATCGCAGCTCCACATTCACATCATGTGTTAGTTCCAAGTAGTTCTTTAAGTGGTGCACTTTAGCCCGAGTACAACATCTGGGCAACAATTGGTGCACCTCACAATCTTCGGAAATATTTCCTGGGAAATGCAAAATTGCTATTCTCCTCAGACTCCTAATGGATCGATTCAGTATGTCTGATAAGAATAAGGCTTTAACACTCCCTCTACAGTATACAGGTGCACTCTTATTCATCACCATATTCAGAGTTATTGGCACATCAAACCTATTTCGATGGGAAGTCAGAATGAAAGAAAAAGAAACGAGTAGAGAGAAATACGAACTTTGAGTGTACAAAGTTGCGTGAGGGAATGAAATGAAAATTTTATTTGTATTATATGTTGAATGTTGCATGCTGTGGTAGTTAGTAAACTAACAGTATGGTAGGAAAGGTCCAGTTGTATGAAAGGAGAGAAAATGGAGTATGAAAGACCGGTTAATTTTAAGCAAATTTATGAGGTAATAGAAAATTAATCCACGGTTCTATACTTTGCAGGTCTGAGAACCAACTCGACCAATTGTCAGATGATCACGTTATGTACCTTGAGGACACATACTGGAAAAGAACACCGACCTGTACCAGGAGGGGGTTTACCATGACGACCGCATGCCATCTAAGTATATCGAAGAAATTGGTGGAAGATTGTACATCAATCAAGAAGGTCGAATCTATATATTGGGAAGAAACTACAAAGAAAAGATTACGGTACGAGCTTTCAACAGAGAGTGGAAGAACGATTACTGCAAGATTTGCAGACGGGATAAGCATATCCTGTTCTTCTGTTCCAATAATAAAGAGAAGCGCCTCTTTTACGAGTGTGTGTCGGCATTAAAAATTACCCCCCACCAAGACTACAATGAGATAATCAAGGCATTTGAGAAGGGAAACCTATACAAGCCACTGGTGATCCGAGGCCAACTAAGAGGGCATGACACGGAAAGCGTGATCCCGAGAAAGCCGAGATCGACAGTGAAACCAGATGCACAAGAACCTACGTCTCTAAAAAAAGAACGTTATTGTTTTCCCGGAATCCTAAATGCACATCTACCACCCATGGGTATGGAAACGGAAGAGCAGAGGAAAATACGAGATATGAGAAGAGAATTAGATAATGCATATGAGGACAATCACTGCTTAACCTTTAGTTGTTCTACTTTCATATCTATATCATTACAATTTCTAATTTCATCCCATGGAATATTGTTGCAGTCATTTAACAATAAATCTTGATTAATATTTTTATAATTACATTCTAGCTGTATGCCGAAACTACATGGATGAACAAATACAGAATGATCAATTCGGTGCAATTCAAGCCGACGAAACCACTGACGTCACCAACAAGTGCCAACTGGTAGTAGTATACAAATATGAAGTAAACGCGAATATTGTAGAACGATTTTGGGATTTATTCATTTGGTACGTCTCCGCTTCCGCTATATCTGAAGTGATAATAAAATAAATCGATCGGTCAGGGTTACGATGGTGCAGCAGTCAAAGGCGAGGAGAATTAGGAGGCGTACAAGCGTAAAGAAAGTGTTTCCAAATGCACACTATATTCACTGTTACGCACAGCAATTGAACTTGATCCTTCAACAAGACAACGTTTTGTTTTATCATATAAAAAAACGTAACCTCATAGATAATGGAGGTGGTCATGGCTGATGCGTAAAAGGTAGCACTGCAATTTTAATTAATAAATTCTTATTTGAATGTTAAAGTACGAAATATATGTTCTACAGCCAACAGTCAGAAAGCTGTTTGAGTAGGACGAGAATCTAGTGGTTACTGCCGATATAATTGAATATATGTAAATATTGTTAATTGTATTATAAAATGTAGAAAGCCTAAGCAAAGCGAGGGCTAAATTATTGACCGTGCTTCGATGAAAATACTACTTTGCACAGTATGTGCAAAACCGCTGGATTTTCTACAAACCGTGCTATTTTGAATCTACTATTCTACTGCCAACACCAAATAAATCATTTCAAATATAAATTTTAATCTTATTCTTGCAAAAAAATGGTCAAATTTTACAACTTCCATCAGTTTCTCTGAACATATGTTGCTTCTCTTACACAACATTACACTTTATTCACAGCCCCGAAGTCCTGTCAAGAAAATAATGCCACATATTTTACGGAAATATAGTCCGGCGAAACGGAACATTGATGATTTGTACAAAATGGAAGTTAGAAGGCATTTTAAACAGTGGATTTGCATCAACGTAATTAAACCGGAATTTCAAGAAATTTTTAAACGGCGGGAGGTGACGGACCGAGATGGACCTATTGAGTCGAGTGATCCAGTTTGTGCTGAACTTACAGTGACAGACGACAAGAAAAGTTTCTTTAATCGATACAGGCAAATTTACTTCCGACGCCAATCAATGCTTAGGCTACACAATATATTTCTAGATAAACGACCGAAAAACATGACAGGCGTAAGCAGGCAGTTTTTATATCTCTACGCCAAATTCAGCAAATTGAATTTCATCCATGCAAATGGGTTCTTGGGTCACCTGATGACTGTAGACCCTTCGGTCAAGACCGCCAAACTTGTGGATAATCCAAAAGAGGCGAAAACCAATGACTTTTGTGCAATAAGTGAAACTGATTTCATTTTATGTGTAAAGTAAGGAAATTTCTTCAATTAATGTTCACAGTATTAAGTTTTATGCATTTTATTGTACAACTGAAAATGAGATGGGCCATTATGTAATTAGTTTTGAAAGCTGGAAGTACGGTTACCAACTTTTACTTTTAGGAATTCGGGACACTGAAAATTTATATTATTTAATTATACTAGTTAACTAAATTGTAGCATTTCAATACTAGATCGAAAACGTAGTTAATTTGGGCATATATAATGCAATTTCATGCATCGACGCCTGCCAAAACACAAAATAACATTTTAATGTCACAGCTTTAATAACATGATGTTAACCCGAATGCTAGTGGAGCCCAAGCGAAGGGAGAGCGGGATTTGTTTGTATATATTTTACTAAAAGTACTAATTTTAGATAATTTTTACTGATTTCTTCATTATTATTTGCGAAATTTCAAGTAGCGTTTCGTTATCTTTGTATAGCCTATATATAATTTCTTGTTCCTAAAAATTCAGGGGGCAATAAGTTGCTCCTCTACCGGCTCTAACCAACAGGTGTTATGCAAAATAATTTATGCACTTTATTTTTATTATTTTGCTTTTATTTCATATTTCTACTAAAATAAAAAATAATATATGCCTAGGCTAATTTTATTTTTTAATAATAAAAAAAAGACACAAAATCCAATGAGCCCAAACTTCAAATAGCAGCTGCATTTATATCAGTTTTCTGGGAAAATTTGTTTCCACAATAGACGGTCCATACACATTTATTTCCTTTCACCTTCAAATACTAGTCCTTATCTCTTAAGCTGTATTCGGATTTGCAGTCAAGTTTCCTTCAAGACTCCTTCCCATGATCACGTGAGTTAAATCGCACCATATCATTGGCTGCAATTTGAACTAAGGTGGCGAGAAGGAGTCTTAGCAGCGAATCCGACCATGGGTTTAGTTCGTAGATCGTGTGCGCAAGCAAGAGTGAATACGACAATCACTGACACC
>JAQFYR010000728.1:0-11742 GCA_034694985.1 Campodea silvestrii
ACCGCTATTTTTAAAATAGGAAGCAGCATCCTAGGATAATTGAAAACATTTTGATGACGTCACAACTGTGCAAACGAAAATACGTTTTAAAACGACGCTGTTAATTATTATTTTGAAAAAATTCATGAAAAAAATTAATTAACAATATCAATTATTCAGAAAACTGTCAATGCTCGTTTGTCTATAAGTTACCTTTAATTAACTTCGAAATGTGTGCATACCACCCTTGAATATGTAAACATTACTGTCAGTTCCATTCTACAATGTCCAGTTTAATATTTTCTTTCTTATGAATCGTTATTATTTTCTCTCCGTAGTGTCTTCTTCCACACTTGATAGTCTAAAAGAGATTATAATCTCACGTAACACATTGCACTACATTCAGAGAGGAATACAGTTAGAACGCATCGACACCTTTTCCGTTCGTTATACGTTATCTCATATTAGTTTTTATTGTACACTAATAGGTCACTAGAGGATCTTTGGAATCTTTAAGAAATACTTTATTAATGAATATGGGTTTCAGTTTTCGGCTGGACTTGTTTCCGGTGTATCTGGGTATCCAACTATCCATACTAAGAAATGTGGCTAAACTAGTAAGAGTTTTTAGAGTATAGTTAAAATGCATGTTTTTTTTTTACATACCGTACGAATATTATATCGTAATTAGCATATTTTCAGGTGCTTTCCGATATGTGTTTTAAAACTCGTTTTTATACATGTATCGCGGCTGTGCGAAACTATGATAAACTGCTTCGCATACGGTGCGGAAAAATCAACGTGAATGCAAACCTTCACATTATAAAGTATTTTTAGACCACAACTTATTCAACATGCACACTAATCACAGAAGCATTTATTTTATAAATCTCAACAATTCAACATCACGTTTTCTTAATTTGGCCTATCATTCCTTTCGCTATCAATATTAACATTCACAGGACGTGGATTTCGGATAAAGTAAATTCTTCGGTGAGTGTGCGTTCTGAAGTCGTTGGCTGAAACCACTCTATAATGTGGAGTTTTGCTTTAATGGAATCGTAGATCGCTACCGGATGGCGCTTAATCCGAATATACGATGATATCCCTAATTTACAGGAGCCCTATTTATTATTTTTAAAACAGTGAGTCAGTCAAAATCTTTGTTTGTTAATTAGCGATACAAAATAACAATTCCGGTCTTTTCTTTATCAGGAATTCACAGAATATTCGAAAGGTTATGCAGTAAAGGTCGAAATTTCACCGAGTACGATGACATACAGTACGTATAAATAAAATTTCACAACCTCCCCCCAAATAAGAACCAACAACATTCACAAAATGTCCAGGAAAAGGCTAAACGAAATGCTACGTTCGAAATCTCTCTTTCGAATCCGCGTTATCTGTTTGTAAATCTGGCAACTCTGCACTGTAACACGTGGATCGTTAGCAGAAGCCACGTAAATATTGCAACCCTGCATCTCACCGTCCCTGGGCTTCCCATATCAACGTTCGTTTGGTTGACAAGTGCGATCCCATGAATGCAAGGTTCCCTATGTGAAAGCGAAGAAGGGCAACCCCCCCCCCTCCACTTTTCGTCGAACTGATAATAATGTTACGAACTTATTATCGGATATTTCAATAGAAAAATTAAGTTTGGTTGGTTTGATTTCGATTTAAAGGTCGATGGTCTGATCGATTATTGATTATAGATGGATGGGGCGCAATCGGTCGTTAAACGATTAGAAAAGTTTAAGGTCATTGTATTCGTGGAATTATTTCATTTTCATAATGTGTACGTACTTCCCCTTACAAATAGAATGTTTTCATTTCTTATATTTTTGGATAAGAGATAGGCCCACTCATATTTAAAAGTCGGAGTGTGTACAGTATATCAAGGCGTAATATAAATAGACACGAAGAAATATATTTTATATATACCAGTGGCCTTCAGTGTTGAAATAAATGTTGGAAACACTCAAAGCACGCTACACGGTTGTTAATAATACAAATGACAATAATAGGCTACGGTACCAAGAAAAGAATTCTGACGCAAGATGTCAAGAAGCGGACGTGAATCTTTATCTGGCCGAGGCTGTGCAGTTATGAAGCTAACTACACGTCACGACGTCAGCGTCAAATAAAAGCACTATTAGGCATACTATTTATGTCACATTGAAATGATAGCGTTATTTCGCCGATTGTAATATTGTTTAAAAATTCCCATCTGTATACAGCCTAGCGAGCGATATAAAAAGCTGTACTTTGTTATCAAGTCAACAATGTCTTGTTTGTTCCGAAGTAAAGTCAGGGGGTAGTGAAGATAGGCTTGGGCGATTAACTCGATTAGTTGATTAATAGATTATTTATCTAGATACTCGTACTCGATTATGTCATTTTTAATAATCGATTATTACGAAATACTCGATTAAAAACCTGTGATGTTGCCATGCGTTTGAATTCTTTGAAAGATCTCATTTTCAGGATGACAACGGCGCTAGAATTGTCTTTCTACGATGTTCTAGACAAAAGTTATGGTTGTTTGAAATTTTGCTTCCGTCGTTTTTCGTACGTTTTTCTTTGAAAAAATCAGAAAACATGGAAAATTCAGAAAAAAAATGCGTGAGTTCAAGTAATTCGATTATTTTCTGGATGATTAATCGATTAGTAGGATTTCAATAATCGCGTACGTCTAAGTGAAGACCAACAATACGACAGCCGTTCTAGATATATCTGCAACAATCCATTTCCAAACTCAATCTCGAAAACTCGGGTGTTATCAGAAAACTGAAGAGTATTTATTTTCATATTTGACATGTCGCCGCTTGTCTTGCCAATCCGTCGTCTCTTGAGTAATTACCTTGAATATCTAAAAGAAAAGTAGAACACTGAACATATCACTTGAGAAATATAACAGTAAAAATGCTAAAGATTCTCCCAAGGTCTTTACTCCAAAGAAAGATATGAATTTCCTGATTGAATGCACTCCCTTTTGGAAGTTTTTGTGTTCATCATTCGCGTCGTCTGGAGAGAAAAGTGAAGCCACGCAGGTTTTCAGTGCTGGGTTTTCCTTGTTCTGTTTTGAGCGATGGGAAAGGGGGGAGCAGGCGTCATTTTTCGGTTTCCTTGTAGTGTCAATAACGAAAATTTCAGTTATATTATATATAAAAACAACGTGATGAGTTCCGAGTTCATGGCATTTTTTTCTATATAATGTTTTGTTTTATTTTGCAAATGATTTTGTTGATAAAGTTTCCACTGGATCACTATTTCTGGGCAATCGAACATTTTTGTTGTTGGACACAAAAAAATATATGAATCATTATCGCTCAGAGAGAAAAGAACGTAGTATTTTTATACCTTTTTTCTTATCATGAGTATTGAGACTGCCGTCAAGAAACGCAAACAGTTTCCAGTAATAATATTATTTATTTCTCCAGTTTTGTAAAAAAAAAAAGTATTTCGATCCCAAATTTAGCATGATAGTTTTTAATGAAAAGCACGCCTCACTCGGTGGTATCTTTGTATGCTTATCATTTCGACGAATGTGGTGCAAGTGATTATTATTATAAATAGTCTTGCAAAGACGAGCGACCAGTCTTGGTTATAACACTCAACGATATAAATTATTCACACTTACAACACAAAAACAAAAGTTTTTATGCTTTTTCCGTTGTTTATTGTTTTTCGCCCAGTTTCGAGCACATGCTCATCATCAGGTTCAAACAGCAATACTTTAACACACTCAGGTCAGGTGACACAATTCATATTGCTGTTTGAACCTGATGATGAGCATGTTCTCGAAACTGGTCGAAAATACAATGAACTACGGAAAAAGCATAAAACTTCTATTTTTCTTTTATAAGTGTGAATAATTCCGTATACTCATTGAATGGTATACGGTAATTTGGTTTGCAATTAAAAAAAGTTTCAGTCGTTTTAATTTTTTTTAATACTATGTGAAAGTAAATTCCTATTAAATCCATTCCAGAGAACGAAAACATTTGTAGCAGCGTTTCTTGTGAGTGGTACATTGTATGTTGATAGTTTTCTGCTCCTCAGTGGACTATTAGTTGGCTATGGTGTGATGAATTACATAAAAAAGAATAAAACATTTATAAATGTCAAATTATTTTATATTTACCGTTACATAAGGTAAGAATATAAGTAGAGGGAAAAATATTCGGAACCTTTGACAAGATTTTTTTAAGATAAGTCTTTGTCGGCACGTCGGCTTTTTTGCCGACAGGTTAATTGTTACAAGGTGTTATCTGTCATGTCACCTATTGTTGTACACGATTAATTAAGATAATGTTTTATTGCTCATGTAATCTTTTGTTGTGAGTGTGTTATAGTTAGGTTTTGTCAATTGTTGACAAGATTGCGGTGATTTTTTTATGAATTGTTAATTAATAGATATGTTTTTCCAAGAATGATGCTGTGTGGTCTTTTTTTTTCGTCGCGTGCCATAATTTTTCGTAGGATGAATGATAGAATTTTAGTTGGTAATCAAATAATTTTATTAACATGATTACTCATTTTTTAATGGCACATTTTTACTACCATATTTTGTAGATTTTAATATTCATAATAAATAATAAATTTGGGTACAATTAAAAACAATTAAAAATCCTTTCATATTTTTTTATTTTCACCATCTATATTTTTTATATATATATACATTATTTCAATTTATTCAATAAAGCAGGCAATTCTTTGCACATCTGATGAGCAGAATTTAAGTTCATACTGACACCCCACCCATCATGCGTCTTGATTTCTTCCCCCTCCACTAGCCTTTTAACGTTCACATAATTACTGTTCATGAATTGGCTGACGTATAGGAAGTATCGATTCCCTAAATCACGCACTAAATATTTCTTCGATTTTGAAATTGGGGAAGCTGCCGCCGTCTTCTTCTCGAATGTGGAGTTAAGTGTCGGTGGCAACTCTTCTTCGTCCTCCTCATCTTCACTCACAATTTCCCTCGCCTTCCGCTTTATCCCCCTTTTGTTTTGGGTCACAGCCATCTGCATATCATTATCAGCACCCTCCTCCTCATCTTCGTCACCCAAAAAGAGGCCATTCTTATCCCTCGGGAAACACGAAAGACAAGAAGGATTTTGAGCTGAAAGGAAAAAATATTGTATAATTATTAAGTGAATCAAACAATAAACGTATTATAATTTTTATTATATTATATTACAACAATATATATTAAAATATGAGAAATATAAAATTGTAAATTGAAATTAGGTGAAATATTTTAAAATTAATCTGTATAATTATTCTAGTTATTAGTTTCCACTTATTAATATAACATATACGAGAAAATATAATTAATATTGAAAATGAGAAATATTTAAAAATATAATGAATAATATTAATTTAAAATATTAATAGAATAAAAATAAATGATAATAATAATAATAATAATATTTACCTGATTGATTCAAACATCCACAGCCTTGTTGTTCTTCTTCTTCATCATCACTTACATTCACGATATTGCTGCTCTTACTGTAAGTTGGCTTCATAATTATTTTCTAGAACTGGTAGTAGAGGCGTATCTTACTGAATTTTTAGGTAAAGTGATACATCCATTGAAAAAGTTCTTGCTTATATACAGAATTTGTCATTGAAATTGTTTATGAAAGTACTGCTGAAATTGTTTTTCCACTGAAAAAGGTATTGTTATTGTTTTTCCACTTTATATTATTCTTTATCAGCAAGGTGAATTGGAGAAGAAATATTCAATAAGTGCTGGAGAAAGACCATTAAACACCCTTGTTTTTGCTTTCTTACACCGTGATGCACTTAAAATGGTGTAATTATCTTGATATTATCATTTTTGGAATGTCCTTCTTCTTTTTCTATTATCCTCATCTTTTGTCAACCATTAGGAATAATCGTAAACAAACAACAATATATAAGAGCATATTATCATTTATTTAAAATATGAAGCATAGTTAAGACATTTTTCTATTGCACAATTATAATTATTTACATGAAATGTACATCTATTATAAAATACACCAGGATTATATTTTTTTTTATTTCACCACTGTATCCAAATCAATCACTTTTAGCCCGCTAATTTGCGTTAGAAGTAAAGTTTTTTCACGTCCTTTACAGAAACTTTCGGTACTCATTATGAGGGCAGAATGTAGGAATTCTTGTAATCTATAATAAGGCACATAACCGTAGGTCCATGGGATTTTATGCAAATTTTTTTCAATCCATTTGTTAGTCTGTATTATTTCCGTGTCCAACTGGTTTTGATTGTGTGGAGGTTCAAAAATCCAACAAAATAGTTACTTTGTTTCCAAATTGTAGACTACGAGCTCCTTTAAATAACAAACTTATTAGAATGCCTTCTAAAACACGGTACATCTATTATGAAGCGCATCTTGCTAATTACTGATCACAATATAATATTTTGAATACCACTTATATTATGAACGTTAACAGAGGCACTTATATCACGAAATACGTGTAAAAAAAAGCCACTACTCTGATATTGTTTAATTTATTGTTTGACACTGTTTCGAAGCTCAAGGCTTCATCTTCGTGTCAAGGCTCCATCATATATACATTTATATCGTTTAGTAATGTGGAACATTTACAGAAATATTGTTGGAAATCGATATCTAAACATTTATAATAAAGAAATACTGCACAGTATAAACCACAAACACTCGTTAAATTATTTTGAATTTGAATATGGTTACAAGTTACAATTTTCGAATTATCATGCATAAATTTCATAAATGTGTAATTATTTTTACCAAATGAACAGAAGAAACTACATCTCTCAGGAGATTCAAAATAACAGCAAACCCAATGTTGACCAGTGTCCTCGGCCTTCATGAGTATATAAATGCAGATATTTTAACCCCGCTTTGTGACAACCACTTCCATCATGGCAATTTATAACCCTTTGACGTACCAGAGAGAGATGGATGGACTTGGTTTTTTGAATTTGGAAACAGGAACCATATTACTATTTACTTGATGTCTTAATCACATCATCCCACAATGAAGCTTGTAACTCTTGAAAACTGATGACATGAAACATCTATTGTAGATAATGTAAAATCATGATTTATTTCTGTTTGCTACATGTTACTGATAGGCTGAAGTATTTATATTTGCAAAGAAAGTGTGATAATCCCTCAAGCGAAACTCCATACTTCTGGAAAGAAAAGTTTTCAGTGACGTTTACGATTTACAGTTTGGCTATATACCTCCATCAAAACTGAAATAATATTTCATATCTGTTCACCACTCTGGAGCAATTTTCAGAAAAATTTTGTGCATTCAGAATGAAAAATTGATGTGGGCAGCAACAATTCCGGGTTTTTGTGATTGGAGTTATAAATAATTAATTTTATTTTCAACTCTTCCTTGACTGGTTTACTAAAATATGTCGACCTTTGAAGCAAAAACAATCAGAAAGAAAAGTAGATGAACTCCCAACATCGTAATATCTGAACTTGTAACATGATTGATCTGCGTTTGTTCTCATAATAAAAATAGCTGTTTTCACAAAAATATCATTGTGCACAGGTTTTTCAGAAAACGTAGAATAAATATGGTTTTATTTTTTATCGATTGACAGATATGCCTGTTAGGAGTAGCAGCACGTATTTCGAAAATCGAGCTTGATGTAGTAGTATTTGATTTACGCCGTGAAGATAGGCAACACCCTTACATCACTGACTGGGTATCTTCAGTTTATCTTGGTAGTCCAGTTTAATATCCACTGCATCAAAATGTGTCCTTCAATGAATTTTGTTAATATGATTAAACAGTTATTCTCACGATTGTCACTGACATACGACATAAACTGCACTGTGTTTGGATGCCTCATATAGTTTAACGCTGTAATTTTAGATGCGATTTGTTTCCTTACTGATACTGTTGTGGCCATCCATTGATCTTTATATCCAGTACCAAACACGCCACTGCCAATAACCTGTCCAAGTGATATTTCACTTCTAGCAATTCTGTGTACAGCAGGCGTAACCACTGTTGCTTGATGTCTATTTTGTCCTTGCTGACATCACAGAAACGTGGTATAGACGCTGCAAGATATGTTAATCATATTTCCCTTGAAAAAACCGCGATATTCCCGAACAGAGTAAGCATCTATCATTTCTACTTGCAGTTTCCACAGCCGTCATTGACGCTGAAAAAACAGGGTGCACGAACTGTTTAAGGCGTCCCACGTATCGGAAAATCTAACCGGTACGTTGTTGCATATACTGTAATGTATAATAATGTAATAGACAATTTTATCATATTTCTGTTGTGTGATATGCAGTTTCTCCTCGAACAGCTACAACTTTCGTTCTTGACGGATCAGAAAACAAAAAGTTGTTTCTTTTATGAACCACAATACCTGTTTCATCCAAATTAAATATGTTCTTAGGATGGTCTTCTAAATCCAAACGTTGTATTTCACTTTTGAGCAGTTCATAAAACTCGTAGATAACGAACGGATCGAAGGTAATTTTGCGTCTATTTAACTCCAGATATTCTGCCTTCTTCATAATTAAATTATAGCAGCTTTTGAAAAGGGCAAACCAATCAGCTCCTGGGCAATTGGCATTTGGAATGTTCATTTCTTTTACGTATGTTTTACCATGTCTTTCAGCTCCTCTTTAGATATTGCAAACCCCCAACGAGACATACATTTAAACACATTCTACAAGTTCATGCTACATCTCCTTTTTTCATAGCTTTCTTGTTTTACTTTTTGGTTCTGGCTGTCAGAATTTTGCTCCATTTCAATTATCTATTGTTGTCGTTCATTCTACTATTAGCTGATCTTTTATACTTCTTGAGAGTTTCAGAGGCAAGAAAAGATCAGTGATATCAAATCCTTCGAAAATGTTCATTCCTTTATTTCGTGTGGCGTTCACACCCAATTTCTCGCTCTCACCACCAGGGTCCAGGTCACGTGACCCTAACATCAAAGAAAAGGGGAGGGATTCTACAATGTACTGGAAAATAATGCTATGAGATGTATTTCTGCCAGGTGAGCAGAATTATAGAATCACGGGATGATCATTCATAGTCGAATTAAAAGAATTGTTCGAATTTCATTTTGCTAAATGTGGGTTCATCAGTAGTAACATTATGGAACATTGTTGCAGCTTCGATTCCATTTTCTCTGTAGTACATAAGTATTGGATTGGTACGTAACTGACTCTATTCTATTATGTAAATAAGAGGTAAGAAGTTCTATGAAGTTGTCATAATTATATTTCAGAGATTTTTAACTTTTGGGTTATGATGTCGTGGTTCAGTCGGTTAAATACCTTGGAGAACAATCACTCTGAAAGTATTAAAATAATGTTTATTAATGGAATAAATAATAATAAATTTGGAATGCTGTAAAACTTTTATCTAGTAAATTATCTCTGAACCATTCTCTAACGATTCTCGGTTTCAACATTTTACACAAGTATATACATATCGTAATCAGTAAACAAGGTGGCCTTGAAAATCAGGATGTAAACAATACATTCTTGCCATGCAGCGATTGGCATCTGTGTAAAAATATAACATTTACCGAACTTCAATCAGCGCTGAAGAGATTAAAAAAATATAGCAAAGTACCCTGAAACTATGGTACCCTAAGAATTCATCAAACACTGTCCTGTAATGCATCAATCATCTGCTTTAGATTTTTTGAATTGCATGTTAAATAATAACAGTGTGTCGTTAAACTGAGTGACCGCAAGAATTATTTTGTTATTAAGAATCGGTGCCCCTCAAGATCTTAATAATTATCGACCTTGTAAGCGCGGGACAAGTCAAACTCAAGTTATATATATATTAGTAGCGTTAATGATTTCCGTATTCTCGGATTATAGGCTATTATCTTGCGGTAGCGGACAATAGTGGCGAGGGCGTTAATTTAATAATAACCCGAAGAGACTGCTTCAAAGTGCTTTAGTTTTCAATACCGTATACCAGTGTAGGCCTAGGCTAGGCTACCTACAATATTGCAGCAGTAGGCCAAGTAAACAAGCCTTAACTTTTCGTTAATGTCTGAAGCCCCGATTACATTGTTTAAAAAGAGCCATTCTTGAAAGTACATAAACATTCTTGAAAATACAATGATGATAAGTTTCACAATACGTTATAATAATAATAAGCTCAGTGGGACTCGAACCCTGGACCCACACCTAGGCCTAGTCAGGCTTTTCGAATACTTTTCGAAACACATAATCTTATAAAGTTAAGAAACATACCGAGTTAATTGAGAAATCCTTTCTGGAACAGGTCCACAGACACAAAGGGCCTCTTGCGATATTTTTATCTCTACGATACTTAAGTTAATGCCTTTTTACAGTTCAAAAACTGAATCTTAATTCCTGCGATAAAAAGTCGAACTTTTTGGATTTAGAAACCATTTGTTTATTGATTTTTACAACTGTCGTTAAGGGCAGCCAAATACCCAGTATGAGGACGTGTGAAGTTCAAACAAGTAAAAATAACCAAATTTTAATAATGATCGTCACATAATTGCTCGGAGGAATTAATGTACCTTACGAATAAGATGCACTAATGTGTTGCAGTTCAAAACTTGGTTATCCCAATTCCACGTGAACTGGGGATCCGGGGAAATCTTCAATGTTTTCTTGTACTGGGGCGACATTGGCTGATTTTGTTTTCTCTAGCTCAAGCTCCCTTCTGAGTTCATCCAGTTCCATTCGGAGGTCAAATATCTCGCTGTCATGACGGTTGACCTGTCGTGAAATGAGGGTCTTTTTAGCGGTGACAGGGTGCTTATCCGTCTTCTTCTTACTAATACTTTTCGGAACATTTCGCAACTTGGAGGAGCAGCTTGCCTCGTCACGCTGAGCATTATGATACTGAGGTCTTTTTTGAGAATCGTTATTGATGGTAATCTGGTAGCTCTTCACTGTGCGCTTCGATTGAATTCTATGATCTGGTTTTTGGAAACATTGATTGTTGCGTTCTGGTCTTTTGTAATAATGATTGTTGCGTTCCGGTCTCTCGTAGTAAGGTCTGATATGCTCTGGTCTTTCGTAGTAAGGTTCGATATGCTCTGGTCTTTCGTAATAGTGGTTGTTGTTCTCTGGTCTCTCATAATAATGGTTGTTGTTCTCTGGTCTCTCGTAGTAAGGTTTGTTATGCTCTGTTCTTTCGTAATGCAGATTGCGGAACTCAGGTTTCTGACGTTGTTGGACCAAGGGTTCCTGATTTCGATAATGCAAGCCTTCGGAAACGGGTCTCGGTTGGTATCGCTCAGAGATGTAGGCGGAAGCGTCCTTGCTGAGTGCTGTAATGTTCTCATTGAAGGCCAACCGATTCAAAAAGTCATTGCGACACCCCTGGTAATCGAAATCTGAGATGATATGCGCCTTGTCCATTAACGTGTACATTTCGTCTTTAAAACGCTGGTTGGGACAACATACCATGTAATGTTTATAATCCTCCGATAGGCATGCAGTGCAGAGGACCTTGGCAGAATCATTGAAAACAACATCTTCTCTTCCCTTATGCTTGAAGCAGAGTCTCCCACCTCTTACCATAAACACAAAGTGGTCTGTGTCGGAGAAATATGTAAAACTAGTGCGGTCGTCCTGGCCAGGATGAGTGTTACTTTCTCTGACGAGGTGTTCGGAAAATAAGCGGGCATGTTGTGGTTTGCTGGGTCTCGTGGTGACCAGGCTCTGAAAAGGATGGTGGGGAAAGGAAGGTGAAGTAACATGCACTAGTAGG
>JAQFYR010000729.1:0-11740 GCA_034694985.1 Campodea silvestrii
AAACACAACTGTCCTGCACCACGTCTCGGATTGCACTGCCAAATCTTGGCCTGGTGAGTTTCTCTATACTTGAACTGGCAACATCTTGCTGGCATTAGCTTCGTCGGCACCAACAGTGCTGGCAGGTTCGGCAATCTGGCTGGCATTAGTTTTGTCGGCTCCAACATTGCTGGCAGGTTTAGAAATCTTGCTGGCAATGGAACAGCTTCTCTTATCGTAAATTAAAGTTTGTTATTAAGAGGCACCATTACATTAATTAAACAGCAATTTATGACAAAGAAAAAATTTGTTCTCCAGCGGGAATCGAGGTTAAACTAGCAGCATCCTGGTTCGAGGTAGTTGTTTTACCTTGTAACTTCAATAAGGAGCCACTTCCCCAACGTGAGCTAATTATGTACATGACACTGAAGAGATGCTGATGATAGAGTTCCCATGGCTCTTTCCAGTTCACGTCTCCACTAATGCTGTGGCACCACTGTGTAGTCAGGGATTGTACCAGAGGCAGAAGGGCAAGAGAAAACGTGGCAACAAATTCGGTTCCATCTTCAACTGTTGTAGCAGTAAATTCTTCAATCCCAAACTGTTCTCTGAACTTCTGAATCTGTCTGGGGTCGTTAGTTCGTTGAGTTCTCACCGCCTTCTCCCATATCCAAAGCAACACCCAGTATCTGGTGCGTCCGTGCACGGGTCCGTACCGCTGGAACTGCAAGAAGCGATGCATGATGAGAGTGGGTGTAAGGGGTACATCCTTCCATACCACTAAGCGAAACTTCCTTTCTTCTAATTCAGGTGGTGGATAGCTTGACGTTTCAAACCTACTTCAATAAAAACCTCAAAACATGATTAGAAGCTGACATGAGGGTTAACTCTACTTCTAGTATGTGATTCTGAATTTTGTTGAAAAATGTGTGTGCTGCTTTGTGATACGCACTTATTATAAAATAATGACACTTTCAGTTACGTAGTCAGACAAAACTTGAAAATTGCCAAAGATTCTTGAAATTTGAATTTGCAAAGCTAACGATAAATACTTTAAATTTTCATTTTCCAATGAATTATTGTTGGCAATAATATTTGTCTGGTTTACCACAGTAATAGCTTTCTCGAGAATATTTGGTATTATTTCAGTTTTTTGGGTAATCTTGCCTACCTTCGAATTTATAGCATTACTATCACTTACAAAAGCTGTACCGAATAACAATTTTAGCGCATGACCTCATATGCCGATAAGGCTACGTTTTGGTTTACGCATTATGCCATGAACACAACCCTCCAAAGCAGTTAATTTGCTGTACAAATGTGAAATTTCTAAATCATTGCCTTCCTTAGTGTAAACATTCCTATATACTGTATTTACTTTCCAGGTTTATAGATATTAGTACTCCATAGTTTACTTCTTCAAAGTTAATATTTGTGGATTTAAGAAAATCATGTGGCACAATTAGAGTAGTGTTCATAACGCAGTTTTTTTTATCATAGCAATATCTTCCTCCAAAATATACATATTTTCCTAGTATACGTCAAATCTTCTGTCTTGTTTCGTTTTATTACATCAAGCTTTTTGAGGTTTTTCCACAAAATTTTATTCTTTTTAAGAGTATCGTTAATTTCGTTTTGAAAAAGGAAACGCTTTGCTCTCCGTGTTTCTTGTTGAACTCGGTTTCGAATCTTTTTATAGTCATCGTAATCTGCAAGTTTACCAATGCTAATGCATGTTTTCAAGGTAAGGTCACATGCTTTGTCCATATAAACACAATGGTAAATATTTCTACCCTACCCGGGAGTATCAAAATCAACGCCTTATTTTGATTCGTGATCACAGTCATTTCACTATTTCGTTAATGTGATCTGTCGTTTCAGCAGTGCACAAAAAAATTACTAGTGACAACAGTCCACACAAATATTTCTAAATTTTAATGAATCCTAAAAAAATGTTGGGAATCTTTCTCGTATCGTTGTTTTTGTTTGTCCTCATATTTTTCAATTCCTAACTTGCCGCCATGATGTCATTTAGTTCAACTTGGGTACTGCTGGCTCAGCGCCACATTTCCAATTCAGCTTGGCAACGTTATAGTTCAACTTTACTAAGTTCAAGTTCTGCTTGGCAGGATACGTATTTTTTTCCTCCAAATCACCGTACTTGCGTTTCTGGACATTAGACTCCTGACTTGAAACCAGATATATTGAAGGCCCCACAATGGGGAGATGATCTTTGTCGGTACAATTAATCAATTATTTCCTATTCAGGGTGAGTAATGAATCAATAAGGTCTCTTCACCACGTGCCTCTTCATCCTGTGAAAATTAATTATTATTATAATGAAACAATCCATTACCAAAAATAGAAGAAAAATTAATGGTTTGGTGTTTTGATATGCCCGATGAGCGTACGACACATTTTCAGATATGCCATGTGCATACCACCTTGAAAGCGAAATTATACAACTTCCGTTTGTCATATAGTTATAAACTTTTGCGAAAAGGAGGAAATATTGTACAATAATCCCAAACATTTTCAGAAGAAAGCTAATAATATATTCCAAGTTACACATTATGGAAATCGCGCGAATATTCAGCTACACTAGTGTATCTGTAATGTTCGGTTACATAATTTTCTTTGGGTGGGACAAACCATTCGGAACCAGTTTTTATTTTTATGGAATATCATGTTATTTTTTTCCTTTCTTGTCTAAACTTGAAAATACTTTCACTACATTTCGAGGGTGCTTCTCCTGACCCGCGGACACTCGCTATAATTGGTCCCGTTACGTTATATTCGACATTAAATTTCACGTTAAAAAACAGGAGGTAGTTTTCCCCTATAGATAAAAAAACTACGGCTGACAGAACTTCCATTCTCAGACAAAACTCAATATGTACGACAGTTTAGATCACATGAAGTTTGTATTTGAGCATTGTTAATTAAAATGACTAGACTACAAATGTATCAATCATCTAGTAAATGATTTTTCCTTTTACATAACAAACTAAATCTAAAATAACTTATCTTAAAATCTATTATAAATGTTAAATAACTTACAGAAGAACCGTATTTGACGTTACAGAAGTACCGTCTTAGATTTTTTGACCAGTCCTAACGTAGGCTACATTATTTACATGGAAAAGTACATTTGAAGGTATTTTGTATAAATTTCAATTTCATCATCATTAAACACGCAGAAAACAATTCTATCAACCAAACTGTGGTTTGTTTTCAAAACTTCATATACAGCTTTCACTGCCTCATCTGCAGCACTATGTATTGGATACTTATATATATACCCCAGTGCGTAAGGTTTTATTAGTGATGGGTGAAATTGGTCTTTATATTTGTTAAGTTATTTTAAGTTGACACGTGATACAGTGCAACATATAAAAGGAACTCTCGGAAAACGGGATCTAACTGTAATACAAACGTGAAACAGCTTGTGGGTGTTGAATGCTTGAATCACTTAAGTTTAGCCGCAGCTGCACAACTGTAATCGGAGATCCGTACAGTTGCAACAAGAGAGTTAATAATATCAGGCCTGTTGGGCTGAATCTCAAACGAAAGCAAAAGTATAACCGAGTGCTCATGCACGCTGCTAACTTTACAGGTTATTATTATCTATTTACGGAAAAAATTGGGGAAATGTAGATCTATGTAGGTAGGAAATACGGCACATACGTCCGCACTGCTTGGCTAGGAGTTACAGGCACGTTGAACCGTATTCAGAAAAATTAGGTTTGCTATTGAAATTTCTTTTTAATCTGATGCTTCTCTTACTGATGTCCTTTTCCGAAAGAATGGTTACTACGAAAGTATATTATTTGAAACAAACACAAGGGGTTTGAGTTGATAAGATCGAATTAAGATTTATTCAAATTGTAATAATATTTCCCACTATGAAACATATTTGTTTGTCAAAACCACGATGAAAAAAACTAACTTAAAACTTCATATAACAAATATGTGACTGTATTCAGGTCCTCCAAAAATCAAGATAAAAATTGTTAAACACAACTCCAAAACATAAAATGAGAAAAATATAACTTTACCTTAAAAACCAAATTTAAATATGAGCGTCCCAAACCTGCCTCAAGATCCAACCTGTGATCTCCAAAAGTGCCAAATCCGGGTCGATCGGCGTCGAACTCGGTGGGGTCAAATGGCCAAACGTGGAGACCCTGATGGGGATGGATAAAGCACGTGGATCCCAAATATAAAATTAAAGATGCGGACGCTCTTGTTGAAAATACAATGTAGCTCGGTTGCTGTGGGCTTTGATGATATACAAATTTCGGCTTTGGAGTTTTCGGATGTTATTGGTAGACTGAATTAAAGTTCATGATTTCGGAATTTTCTTCGCTGTACTAAACTGATTGAGTAACTCAAATTGGCGACACACAACAAAATTCTTTTTAAAATGATGAAACTCGAAATGCCTTTGTCGAAAACTTAGTGCTGGTTCAAAACAATTTCTATGTTGTAGTCGTTTTCCAAATACGAAATCCAATACAAAGATCTGTGATGGTCTAAATGTCGGATGTTAATCGCTCGTCGCTCTTAGCACCTGAGTTTGTATAGTGGTAAAATACCTTTAGTTACCCCTGTCTCAGAGAAAGTTCAGTTTCAGAAGGTCAATGACGTTGTACGTCGAAAATGATAACTGAAGGACCATACGTGTCAAAGACATTTAATTGGGAATAACCCTCTTTTGGCGTCCCACCTTTTGACTCAGTACATAATTAAATAGTGGAACTTTTCACCTGCTGTTATCGCTAGATGTATTCAGCAACTGTGGTGTTATCACCCGTTATCAAAAAATCTGTCTTTATTTTTGTTTATTCTCTTTTAATTTTACTATGACGCTATTGCTTTACTCAACACAATCCACTTTCTTTTACTTAAAAATTGCTGCTCTGACCTCACATGTCAGCAGACTTCTTCTGTTAAAAATTACTTAAAATGACAATCTGAAGTCATCAAATAAATTTACTCTACTTCTACTTTATCACGGAGACTTCTCTTTAAAACAAAGCTACACGGTGACTGTCGACTTTTAATTTAAATGAGTTATTTAACTTTGTACTGAATGTAGCACCTTTAGGTACAACGTCGAAGGTCCAACTTCAAAGTCGTAGGTATTTTTGTCCAATGTCCAAGGTACAACGTCGAAGGTCCAACTTCAAAGTTGTAAATTTTTATATGCTATACTAATATGGAATGTTTTAATACTACAAAGGTTCAACGCAGTGTGTAACCTTTGAGAGCAGATATTTTGTGCTTTCTTGAAAAAGCTATAATAAGAGACGTGTAAATAATAAAGTAACAGCACAAATTAAAACAAAACACATTGTTTACAATGGATGAAGAAAATTGCACTGTATTTTCGAAAAGTTTTTCGAGAATGAATTTTGAAAGAAGAAACCTTGGCAATTGAAAGAAAACTTCATATTTTTTAAACCATTACATGGCAAAAACAAATCGCCCTCGCTTCTTTAGAGAGCTGCATCTGCTTTTGCCTCCATGCATCCCATCCGCCGCGGTTTGAGGCAAGGATGTGCGTTCAAAGTAAAAACCTCTCCTGAAATGGGGAAATTTAAGAAGGATGTGGAAAACGAAAGAAAACATGGGAATATTTCGGCAAACATTCCCTAAAATTCGTCTTAAAACTCCATGTTTTGTATGAAAATATAAAAAATTTCGCCCTCGCTTCACTCGGCCAAATTTTAGGGATTCATGACAACAATTAACTAAGAGAATCATTAATGAAATAAATGTCTATACACTGCCTTCGCTGAATTTGTGAGTAATTTGTTACCTTATTAGTATTATATAATTGTGGTCAAAAGGTGGCAAAGTATTGAAGGCTTGGGGTGCCAACTTAGTTAAACTATTGAATTTGGTAACCCCAATGTTAGGAATTAAATTATTAAACGGTAAACCCACCGCTGCTCTCAAACCACCGAAGAAATCAAAATTTCTGCAGAGTTGCTGTATCGATGAGTCTTGTATAATAATTATTATATAACATTATTTCAGTTTTGGTTTTCATGATAGTGTGTGTGTGTATGTGTGGGGGGGGGGGGTAGCTGGTGTCAGGGAGGAAACTCGCTCCAATGACCAAATGGGGGGATGGACGCCCCTGGAATGTGGTTTGTATTATAAGTTCTTTTATAACATTTATTTCAGCACTGATGGAAATATACTCCAAATATTGATATTGCGATTAGGCCTAAATTGGAGAAAAACAACTATAGCTTAGGAAAAGATACATTTAAAAATGTGTATCCTAATATTTATTTTTGTTCTTGATAATTATAATTTTGACAAAGAAATGAAAAAAATACCTGTAGGCCTACATTAAAAAAAATATGAAATGCGCAACGTAACTATTGAAATACAATATGTATTTAAAATAACAGTAGATTCATTTGTTAACACTATAAAGTTCTCTAAATCTAAGAAACAATTATTTTAAACAAACATAAAGAAAACATTATAAATATGTCTTTATACCTCATGAAATTACTTTTTTACCCAATTAGACAGACATTATGATAGAGTAGATAATGACCAAAGTAAATAGATGGTTTTACTGGATTTCGACTATAATTTGATTTTAACAGACTATAGGCTTTATTCCCGTTACGTAAAAATATTTTGCACTTATTCATATGACCTGATGAATATATACTGTTAATTTCTTTTCAGATTTTAACACTGATATTGCTGTTTTTTATTTGAATGCTTGGATTGGTGTTCAACGAATGAATGGGAAATGGGTCACTTCAGATGGAACTAAAACCAACGAAACCTTTTGGGATACTACTGTTAGAAATCCTAACACTGAGGGCTGTTTGGTATTGCAGTTGCTATGTTCGAATATTTATCATTATTGTAGGGAACACTACGTTGAAATCATAAAGTGTGACTCTCTGTATTATAATAATTTTTTTTGTGAACTACTTTTATGAGATTCTAACATCAACTAAAACTGGCACACCATTTCCTTCGTAGACGTTGATTCAGAAACAAATAAAGATCAGCATTTTGCAATTTCTAAAGTTGTTAAATAGTGATTAAATATCGATAGTGATCAGGGTTGCAGAAATATGGTCCAAAGTTGGTCGCCAGCATGGAAATTATGGTAGCCAGCACATTTTATACCTTTTTTTTTTTTTTTTTTTTTTTTTTTTTTTTAGCAAACTTGTGTATTATCACGAGCCATACCGGTATCGTTCATGAAGTGTTTTAGATATTTTTGCACATACTTTACTTAAAGATAGGAGATTTTGTTGAACTTGGCTAACTTCCAGTTTGAATTAATTTAATTTAACAAGAAAACAATGAAGAAATAAATTATGTAAATTTCACTTCAATGTCTTTCACTTCTATTTCGAACTTTTACTTTGGCGCCGGTGGATCTGGGTCCAAAAACTAGGACCCATCATGTACATGTACCAGAAAACGTATTTTAATCCTATAGCTTCGCTATTGGCAAGTGCTATCAAACGTGCTTCATATCGTTTAAAAGCGCGTGAAAAATCGAGAAAGATGGTGTTTGATTTATTCCTGTAGGTCTTCTGGTTCATATTTTATGCAATATCAAAAATGATCAAAATCAGGCGATTACTTGGGACGAAATTCCTAAATTTGTTAATCAGTCCGATCTCATTTATGAATCTCACATAGAAACGAAGTCAATGACTGAAATTAAAAATTTTAAAGTTTGCTTGAGCTACATTAATATACATCGTCTGTGTTGTTATAATGCTCTCGTAATGACAATGATTGCTCAAACCAATCATGATATTTCATTATTTTCTTGATTATTTTCGTCTATGGCACGAACTTACTGGTTTTCCTACCATAGACACGGACACAAACATCCGATCGTAACGAAATAAAAACTGTTAGAACGCGAAGAAATGTACGAGAAAAATGACGTGTGAAATGTTTAAATACGTTAAACTTTGTGTGTTTTATGACGTTTTGAATTTTTCGAAGTTTTTATAATAAATTGTGGACTTCCAATTCTGGTCGCCAGAGTGAAATTTCTGGTCGCCAGTTCTGGTCGCTACCTGGCGACCGCATTTTTGCAGCTCTGCTAATCGTGCAATATTGACATACTGTCATTTCTCATTCCAATTGTACATCATAAGTGTTGTATTTTCTTTCTTTTCTTATCAGACATAGTCTATTGAATTTTCAGACTAATAATTTATTAAGAACTGGATTTTTTTATCTGCAAGGTAATGAAAGGAATTTTTAGTAAATCAAGAGTTCAATTTCTTATTTTTTGATATGTTATACGGTAAATGTGAAAAAAAAGTTAAAAATGTGAAAAACTATAGGCGTAACGTTTTTTTTTCTAGAAAAAAGCGACGTGTTTTTTCCTGTCACATCCTTAGTCCCGATAAATTAGACAGTCTCTGTAAGATAGAGAAATTATGTTTGAAAAATTGTACCTTTAGTGCATATAAAAAAATTATACCTTTAAATGCATATATGCCTAAATACTTTGTACAGTATGAATTGCCTCCACTGAAAAAGAATCTGTAGGCCTAAGTAGGATTTATGGTTAAAAGTTCGATACTTACTAAGTATCGAACTTTTAAACATAAATCCTTTGCATACAAGGAACACTTTGAAGTTAATTTATTTTGAAACTCGTCTGTTTTTCTCCAAAGTACTTCTCGTACATCCCCCATAATTTTCCTTTCTCCTCTTTCCAGTTATTTCTTCGTGCGTATCATTACGCAGTGTTCCGTTTAGCTGTAGTTGCTCCTGATACTGAAGGGTTCGTGGAGGGTGAGGCGTTCGTACAAACACAATACGAACAATTGAAAGTACCATTCTGGTTGAGGACAGCTGAAGGAAGTCTCATTACCGTACCAGAAGTTGTTACGTTCGAAAATACTTTTCCGGTAAGTGTCAGGTTTAGTATGTTTACTTATTAAGTTATTATTGTTATAATGATAATGATAATGAGAAAATTATTAGATTGAAATTTTAAGATTTTCTAATGTTATATCTACTCGGGTTTTTTGTATGTTTTTTTTAGTGGTGTTGATTTTCAAAAAAAAAAATGTCCATCCGGATATCCCATCCAGACATTTTATATGGACGGATATGCGGATATCCGGATGAATACATGTAATTTTTTAATGCCCGGCCATCATATCATATATTATTGCAAAGGCCTCGTTTTCAGGATTACGACATTTTCTACGTTTCTACGACGATGGGTTAAAAGGTTATTCCACTTTGAAATTATTACCATATATAGTCATCAAAAGTTTATCTAGTTTTACGTTGGGAATATCTCATTTTACATCGTATACACACAGTATCTCGTTCTACACTATAAAAACTTGATTTTAATAGGAAATAAGGCAATTACATAATTTGATTTTCAGTTAAAATTAGCAATTTAATCAGCAATAACTTTAGAGGAGATCATTGTAGATACAAGATTCAAAGGGCACTGTAATCCTCAAAACGAGAGCTTTAAATTGCATGGCAACACGATTCGTTGAATCGCGTTTAAAATATTTGAGTATTTTGTAATTTTAATCGATTTTTTATGATGAATTGATTATCAAAATTGAATTAATTGATGTAATCGAGTACGATGATCTACATAAATACTCGATTAATTGAGTTTAGGGATGCCCGTTTTCAGTTATTTCTGTATCCGAATAACTGTACGATGTATACAGATATTTATTCGAATAACCAAAGTTTTTTTCTTCTTTTTTTTGTCGAAAAAACATTTAATTATTAGACCCTAATATCTCGGTCAATTTTCAAGATATTTCGATGAAACAAAAAGGCGATCTATAGGAATCATCGGATTTGTCTAAAAAAACTTCTGTTTCACAGAAATCCGTCTAATGGAAAATCGTCTGATGAAAAAAACCTTAAAGTCGCCTATCCGGTCTATGACATAAAATCCCTAACCTGGCAAAAATCGGTGTTTTTATTCTTGACAATTTTATTTTTAAATAATAATAATATTGTAAAACCACTTTATTTAAACCCACATAAAATAATTTTAAGATTTTTTTTTCAAACTTAAACCAGGGTAGGCCTACCCTATTTTGGCTTCTTTCCAAACTTAGATAAAAGCCACCTTTGCACCTGCTGTTTGTTGTTTACATGATCTTCAAGAATATTATTCTTCATAATGCTGAAAGAAATATTTGTATGCTAATAATTAAAATTTAGGGTAGGTCTATGTATAAAAATATTTTCGAACCGGGCCTATGCTTTTTTTCATCAAATTTTTATTTCTTTATTTTGTGTTTTTTATGTAAAGTTGTATTATAGTGAACACCAAAACACCTGCTGAAAAGGCAATGTACAGCCTGAAAAGTTGAGAATATTATTTCAAAGTAGAGAATATTTCTTTGAAAAATTCTCAACAGTTGAGAATATTTTTTCAAACCCAGAGGAAACACTGGTTGCACAGGTACTGAAATTATGCCAAAGGCTAAACATGCTGAAAGAGTATTAAAAAAGGTTCGGCATGCGACTCCAGTTTCGTATCTTCATCCAATGTTAAAAGAAATGCAAAAATTGCTACAGTCTTAGATAAAATATGGGGTACCGTAACAAATATTTTGTATTTTAACGTGTTTACTGTTTACGATTAAAAAGCAAAAGAAAATTAAACACTAAGATTAAACAGTATATATTTAGTGATTACGCTCTCCATCAATTTATCATTTATGAAGGAATTAAATTTCTAATTATTCCAGTAATAATAGGCTAATTTATTCAATTTTTAAATTAAAAGTTGCATCATTGCTAAAATATTCTAACTTGCTTTCACCATTTATTAAACCTTTAAATCAATTCATGCATATATATATATTTATAGTTTTATACATGCCTTGTTCTGTTACTAACCATTATTGTTCTCAGTAGGTTGAACTGAGGGTCACAAACGGTTATATGTATCAAATGATAAGGTTTTTTCGTTATTGGAACAGGAGAATATCCGATAGTTTTGAGAAATGATTTCTCGACAACTGATGACCACATATATCTAAAACTTTGATATCGCTGCTTTCTATTTGAAGTTAAGAATTCTTTTTGCTCTGTCAAAAATATCTCAGTTTTTTTTCACTATATGACACCTAAAACGAAGTCATTGCATTTTGAAAATCTAACTTTAACCATACCGCCCAAGTCTCACGCTTTTTGCGGGAGTCTCAAGCATTTGCCTTTAAACTCACGCTTACACGCATAGTACTGAATTTCTCCCGCATTTTAACAGTTGCAAGAAGAAGAAAATAAAAAAAGATTCTTCTGAAAAATTGCATTAAAACTGCATATTTCATACTATAATCGACATAAAAATTTTGCCCTCGTTCCACTCGGGGGTTCTCGTTTAGCAGATTTACTATATTTCTTGTTTGTACAGATTTTTCTGACCAATGGCGATTGGAAAGTCGTGCCAATCTGCTACACTGACAGGCTGCAAGATGTGAGAATATTATTGTCAGTCACTTATTTTGTGTTTTAATCAAGGCCGTAGATATGACTTTGCTAAGGGAGGGATTTTGGTGAGGGTGTCAGAAATTTTTCCCGTAATTTATATATCGAAAAGCCCGAGCGGAGCGAGCCCGATTTTTTTTTGGATTTTTTTGGTCAAAATATGTCATTTTTACGCTAGTTTAGAGAATTTTTTTGCAAAATTTTCCTAATTTTCTTCTCTTTTTTTCTTTTTTTTTTCTTTTCTTTTTTT
>JAQFYR010000730.1:0-11735 GCA_034694985.1 Campodea silvestrii
GTTAAAAAAGTTCTGGTGGCCGCACCAAAATGTGCTGGTAGCCGCATGCGGCCACCGTGGCCGCATTTGCAGATCACTGGTCGAGACTTAAGAAAAAACTAAAGTACAGTAGGTCTGAATAAATGGTGTTTTTGTGAAAGAATAGTTTAAACCATCTAACAGGGGTGCACAATATTCCTGAATGTAAAAAAAATTCTCCTGATTCTATCTCAAACTTCCCTGGCATGTACACAGTTCTAAAAAGTTTTATGAAAAATTGTAAGCCAAGACAAAAATTTTGTTTAAAAAAATTTCAGGATCATAGATTGACTTCTGAGATATACCATATGCAGCTAAAATTATATATGTACCTGAGAGGTATAACAAATAATAAATTAGGTAAGGAAAACTGAACTTTGGGAAATTTTTGTTAGTTTATCAGTAGGTTAATATCATTTATGTGTACTTACATAATTCTATGAATTTTATTGCCAAATCGTTAAAAGGTTTCTTACATGTGTTTGTTAGGTACATTTTGAGGAGATAGCTAGTTGAAATCCATTGCCCACCTGGGGGAATTTTCATCGAACTAAGAAATATAGGGAAGTTGCAAACAGAGTGTTGTCTGAGCGAAGCAACAAGCAAGGGTGAATTTTTTTACAATTTTGCTGTAAAATATGCAGATTTCTGACATAGTTGAATCCTTTCATGTTTTTTTAACCCCCATACTGTAACCACTCCTTGGGCACGCCACTGAGTTGAATTTACTTTTGAGCAGTTTCACATTCCTTTTTTTGAAATAGTACCATACAAACATACTGCACTATTTTAATATATTTCATTTCTATTTCGTAGTGTTTGGACCTTCAATAATGGATCACGTTTTCCAAGAAGTTGAATTGAATGCAAATGAGAAATATCACCCTGACAAAATGACTGATGAATATTTGTCAAAGATTTGGGAAGCTCATGAGAAAGGTGTGAAATTAATTAGTGAAGCATCTACAAGAGAAATTGAACCAGGATATATTTTGATCAAAATGGAAAAGAAGAAAGGAGTTGATGAAACTGAAGAAATGTATCAAGTTTACCAAGAATTCCATCCATGTTTATTTAAACAACACGAAACACAAAACACAATTTCATTCCCATCATTTAATACAGCTGTGGATAACTTCTTTTCTTACATTGTTACTCAAAAACAAGATCTTCAAGTTATGAGAAAAGAAACCGAAGTACTGAAGAAACTTGATAACATTCGATCTGATCATACAAACAGGTTAAAAGATCTCTCTGAAAAGGGTGAACTTTGGAAGTTATTGGGACACATTATTGAAAAGAATCATGACTTTGTTGACAGTATTATTCACAGCATGAGGATATCTATCGGAACTCAGATATCTTGGGAAGAAATTAAACTCCACATTGACGATTTGAAAGAATGTGGTAACGCAAGTGCACTGGCCGTTGCGGATTTACAGTTGGCCAAAAATCAAATTGTGTTGAAACTTTCTGATCCAGATGACGTTCAAGACGACGAACGGTTTGTGATGTATTATCAAGTTGAAATTGATTTAGCTCTCTCAGCTATGGGGAATGCAAGAGCTTACTTCAATAAGAAACGAGTTGCTGAATCAAAAGCTTCAAAAACTCTTGCCTCACATAAGAAAGCCTTAAAATCTGCTGAAGTGAAATCCAAGAATTTGTTAAAAGATGTACAAACTTTTGCTTCAATTGATAAAGTGAGAAAAACTTTCTGGTTTGAGAAGTTCTATTGGTTTATAACTTCAGAGAACTTTCTAGTTCTTGCAGGTCGTGATCAACGTCAGAATGAACTGTTGGTACGAAGATATTTGAAAAGTAAGGATATTTACATTCACGCTGATATATCTGGTGCTTCATCTGTGGTTGTAAAGAACTTAACTTCACAAGAGGTTCCTGTTAAGACGCTCAATGAAGCTGCTACAATGGCTGTGTGTTTCAGGTAAGAATTGTTCAAATTGGAGTATTAGCCTTATCTAGTTGGCTAATAAGATTGAGAGCGAGCATGCAAAAGGACATTTCGGTGTAGATGGTAAAAATTCATGTCAATCTATACTAGGTTAGGCCCAGATTGCACTCATTATCATTAGATTAACGTGCACTTACTTGCATCTTAGTTTTGTTATGATCGAAACTGTTCGGTTTTCATTTCTCATTAAAAACATCTTAATAATCCAGTTCAATTGCCATGTTGATTGTAAACACTTGATTCTTCCACCGACACAAGACTCTGTGCTGGCAATGTATCACTCGTGATGCACTGTCTTGCATGATGTTAGAAAAGGACACTTTAGTGTAGCTGAATGCAGAACAAATGGACAAAAAGTGTAGTTCTGGGCTGCACTAGTGCAAGGCAGTGTAATAAACGTGATGCTACTACTTATAAGGTGACAGGTATCTAGTTTTTATATTATTATAACAGCTATCATTTAATAAGAACTTTCAGTATAACAACGTTAAACTTTATTTTTGTTATGTATAAATAGTGAGATGATTTTTTAGCATTATTTTTTATATAGGCACTATACAGTATTTTATTGTATTAGTGTTTTTTATAGTATCATCAATACTTATTGTAGGAAGTTAATAGTACTAGTAATTGAACAACATCACTTGCAATATTTTTCTGTATAGTACATTCTTGAAGTTGGTGTTAAAGTGAAACCTACCGAATGCTACAGTGTACATTATTTTGCTTTAAGTTTCAGGCACTTCTTGGAATTGTACGGTACAAATAGAGCTCCTACAAATATGTTTTCATTAATTATGACACAGATTGCTCAAAACTAATGAAATCATGAATAAATGTATGACTTAACTAAAAATTATAACGATTTTCCTGTGGAAATTTGCACCATTTATACTTCCTAGTGATATTTTCCATTTTATTGTGCAAAAAATCAGGGACTACAAGTGTCCATCATATCAAATTTGTAAGCAGAGATCATTTCTTAAAAATTTCTCACAATGCGAAAACATGATCTGCTATGTATGAACAATGTTTTTTGTTTTGTCATGCTAAGAATATAATAGACTGAGTTACCTGTATTCAGTTAAGTGTAAGTCTTTATAGCTCTTATTCACTGTATTTAGCAGTGACAAAGTATTGCATGCTCTTACTTATTTTGGCATTCAATTGAAAAATTACGTAGGTGCTAATTATTTCATCTGATAATAAAATGAAAAAACTGAAGTCAAAAATTCAGCACAACAAACTCCTTTAAAAATGATTGTACTGTAGTGTATATTGCTTTGCTGTAATGTTTGAAGTATTTACATTACAGTATTACTGATGTTAATGTATATTTTTTTCAGTGGTGCATGGGATGCAAAGATTTTAACTACAGCATGGTGGGTATATGCAGATCAGGTATCCAAAACAGCTCCTACTGGAGAATATCTTCCTACTGGATCATTTATGATAAGAGGAAAGAAAAATGTACTTCAACCATATCAATTGGTTTTAGGATATGGATTTATGTTTCGATTAGAAGACTCACATATTGCAAAGTAAGAATGATTTCCTTTGACATTAGCCTATAGATATTTTTCAATTTCATGTTCTAGTATTTTTAGTATGCTGCACAATATTTACAAGTGCTCTGGAACAGTATATTATAGGTACAGTTAGTATTTCAGGAACGTTTGTTCAGATCTTAGCAGCTTAATTTCTGAGGCCTGAGCGGATTTACATTTTAAAATAAGGTGAAACTAGATGGTATTATTCTCAACTTACGAATTACAATATATTCTAGACACAGCAATACAGGCCTACAGTTAAAAGTTTGCTTTTAATTAACAAGTTTATAAACAAATTCTGTATTACTTTATTGTTATAGATATATTAGAAAAACAAGATTGTGCCAATTATAAAATTACTCTTCCTGAGTATTTTGACTCTAGTTTTCTTCCTTATAGTGGTCACAAATTAATCCTGAAGCTATTTTATAGTTCAATAATGTTTTATATATTATTAACAGTGTTAAATTCAGGGATGTAGGCTTCTGAAAATTGTGAGTGGATGGTGGTAAATTCTGTGGAACTTAACATGATATATTATGAATAATATGAAGTGTGCAACATTCAACATCAAATGCAAAAACAAGACAAACATTGCTAATATTTCATCCTTACTTTTTAATGTTTTAAAACATGCTACAAAACCTACCCCAGTTTAAAAATAAATGTTTAGGCTACTACCATAACTTGTTCACCTGGAATTGTAACATAATACAAATTGTTGGATTCGTCTCAATGAGTAAGTTCCAAAACTGTCCATTTTTATTGTTACAAACAATTTATTTTCACGAAGACGACTGAAAATATTACCCAAAATGCCAAAAATGATATATTTTCCCCAGGTTGCAAATGAAAAAAATATTTTCCCAACATGTTAGATGTTATAGCCTACATCGTTGGATTAGTCTAATGAGTACTTTCCAAAACTGTTTAAAGTCACTGTTGTGGGAAATCTCTAGTTTTAGTGAAAGTGATGAAAACATGTCGAAAAACAATATTTTCTTTGTGGTTAAAAAAAATTAGGCTATAGGCCTATCCGACAACAACGATAAAAAGTTTTGTAAAGCCCTCATCAAGACTAATCCAATGATGTATGACTTGTTAGGAAAATTATTATTCCATTTCAAAACTGAAAAAACACCGATTTTTGCCATAAATTTGGTGATTTTCATGAAAAGAGAGTATGCTAGTGGTGGACACCTTGTTGGGTAGGATTTTAGTGGGGGTGGGATTTGAAAGTGGAGGTTCAGCCACCCACTGTAGCTATAACCCTGTTTAAAACTTTAATAGGTCTAAAATAAGCACATTATGTTAGGCATATATGCATATTCTGATCCAGGGGTACACATTATTCCTAAATGTAAAAATACCGTATCTCTGAAATTTGTCACATATTTTCAGGAAAAATTGAGTTTGTAAGTGGAAATATCTCATCTAGGCTAAGTGAAAAGAAAATGGATTGTCAGAAATCTATTTTTTTCATTATTAATTTTGAACTACGGTATTTGATATTTTGAGAGGTCCACTCTGGGCTACTATAATTTACATTTTCGAAATCTGCACTTCAATACGGTACAAATTGTCAGTAACTGAAAATGCTGGTGTGCTTTGAACTGCTTTCATTACATTAATTTTTTTTTTATGAATCGTTGATTTCCTCAGTTGGAAGGAATTTCACCAAAATGTAATTCACTTGAAGAATATTCTGTACCCTTGTATGGTATTGTATATTATTAATAAACTATTTTTTAAAATGCATTTAAATTTTTTTAGGCATGCTGAAGAGAGAAAGGTCCATGTGATAGAAGGAGGAAATGTTGCATCTACTGAAGACACTAAAAATTTGGAAGGTAGGTTTTTATAATTAATTGCTCATTGCCTCATTGTCAATAAACTTACGGCTGTACGACACATAATTATTATTTTATAAGGGTACCATACTGGACAGTAAATCAAGAAGTTGCAGATTGGTAGTTTAGGAAAATTATACTTTGAATATTGTAGGTAGGCAGACTTTTTATTACTGTTGTTTATATACATTATCGATACCCACAAATGAGCCCAATTTTTTCTGATTTTCTTTTAAAGTGCAAATTTTAAACGTGTGCATGTCAATTTGTTGTAATAATACAAATTATATCAGAAACAAGCAAAAAAATATTTTAGGCACCATAAAAACAAAAATTTGAAGATTTATAGGAAAACAAAAATGTAAAATATCATGTTGCAGCAGGTACAGGCAATATTTCCAATCACGTCAACAGATGGCGGCACCCCCTTGACATCCACAATTCATGTTTTCAATCTTAACAGATGACAGCATTCCCTTCACTTTACTCTTACTATGTTTAAATATGTTAGGGGGTGGGGCAGCCAGAAAACCTGCAGTATGCTCTACTATATTAGGAGGCTCAGGCCCTCAGCGGCCTATTAAAATTTCTACGTTTTCCTAAGATACTAGGGAGCGGCGGAGTGCAAAGGGTTAAATTTGTTATCATGGTGTGTAATTTTTATTTTTAGATTCCAGTTAATTTAAAACTAAGAAATAATGAAAATTGCACATGTTTTTAATAGAAGCACTGCTATCACCCTTATCTTGAAAAACTTGTATAAACTTCCTAAAAGTTCACTCTTGAAGCAGATATTGGTATAATAGTTTACTCATCATTAAGTTTACATGATTTATAAAAGTTTAAATTATTCATCAATTTCAAATACAGTATTACCAACGGCCAATGCTAGTAATCCGTATATGTCAGGAATTACTTAATTCAAATATGCCGTAGGCTATATTTGATAATATTACAACCCCAATAGAATAATAACATCTATAGACCAATTTTTTGGAAGGACAGGTAAGTTTTTCTCTCATCTAAAATCTAAATACATGGGGACTAAGGTCATTTCAACTTGTAATTATAGCCTACTCAGTTATTTATTAATGAAATTGAACAGTTTTTGTGTCTAAACTCTAGGAAATGATCTCAGATTTTTGATGGAAGTGAAATTAATTTATTTAAATGCATATTTATTAGTGAAAATAAAATTTTATCATGCTGAATTGATCAGTGGAAAAATGAAAAGTGGCAATCTTTGGGAATTTTTTCCGTACTTTTAGTTTGAAGTAATCACAAAAATAAAAATATCCACAGAAAGTTCAAGTCTTGCAGAATATGGAAATATTTTTATTTTTGTGATTACATCGATTTTTAAAAAGGTATGGAAAAAATTCTCAAAAATTGCAACTTTTCACTTTTCTACTGATCAATTCAGTATAAAAATTTTAATTTGACAAGTAAATATGCATTTAAACAAAATAATTTCACATCCATCAAAAAGCTGAGATTATTTCCTACATTTTAGGCACAAAAACTGTTCAATTTCATTAATAAATAACTGAGTAATTGCAAGTTGAAAATGACCTTAGTCTCCATGTATTTAGATGGGAGAAAAACTGACCTGTCCTTCCAGAAAATTGGTCCATTCGTGGTGAGTATATCCCTCAAAAGAATGTGGAAGGCAATAGGGAAGTAAAGAAAATGAGCAGTAGGCTTGGGCGATTATTAAAATTACACTAATGGATTAATCGCCCAGAAAATAATCTAATTAGGGTACTCAATTGATTATTTGAACTCCTGAATTTTTTCCAAAGTTTTTCTGATTTTTTTGAAGAAAAATATACTAAAAACGCGGAAGCAAAATTTCAAACAAAAACTCTTGATTAGAGTATCGTAGGACGACAATTCTAGCACCATTGTAATCCTGAAAATGAGATCTTTGAAACGCATGGCAACATGACAGGTTTCGCGTTTCAAATAATCGAGTATTTCGTAATGGAATCAATTATTTCCGATTAATCGATTATCAAAAAGGACTTAATCGATTAGGATTATCTAGATAAATAATCGAGTTAATTGCCCAAGCCTAATGAGCAGACAATGAAATAACTCTTTAAGCCAGGGTTGCTTTTGAAAACTGCCCATACAATCCATGATATCTTATAGATATCTATTTTGATCTATAGAATGCCTAAATATCTATTATATCGTTTTCCATATCTATTAGATATCTTGGTTATATCTAAATTTCATTGTTAAAGGTACTTCGTAAATGTTGCAAAGCTTCTCTATTTTAGTTTCTACAGTTTTTCGCAATAATATTTTGCAGCTTTTGATAACGTAATGTCGAAGTAGCGAAGTACATGGTTTGAATTAGTTTTTATTTTTGGTAAATAGTAAAGATCATGCTTCTTCCTTTGAAATTGTTCACATCTGAAAACATACTTTCACTTCGTTCTTTCAATTTATTGTTTTTACTTCTTCACAGGTTGTCGTTCCTTATGTGGATTTAGATGGGAGTAATTCAAATAATAGTAGACCCATTCCTGTCCTAGAGTTAGATAGGAATAATTCCATTAGCAATAGAACTGTACCTTCAGAGAGAGGACAGTCTCAATCGACAAGTAGTAATCGTAAGGCTCAGACCCAAAGACGCCCTTTCGTAATGAAGTTCCAGACACCTGAAGAATTTGGTCTTGCTATTCGACCTAGTCAGGTAGGCTATGTTTTAAAAGTGTGAAATTTTATTACAAGTCAACTCGCATACATGACATCGCATTACATTTAATTTTGTGAATTTTAATCGATTGTATGTTAGGCTAGGCCTATATTTGAAGCAAAAAAAATATTTTTTAAAAGTTTTTCATTGTCAGACAAAAAAGTTCCAGGTCTTCAAAGTAGTACTGTGAACAGTGCTCTTTTTGTAAATCTGGAGGTGAGCTGTTTGAATAACACTGAACTGTTTCAGAACATAAAAGGAAATACAAATATTCAGTCATTTTTTTCATTTGCTTAAAACTGTTAAAAGAGGTGCCGGTACTGCGTACCGTTGAGTACCGTCACAAAAATAGCGCTGACTGTGAATATTGCAAAGGGACGTCCTTGACAACGCTGGACATTGACATTCTCGACTGTGACTCAGATGTTTGTAGGAAATGTTGAAAAATGTGGTTTTATGTGAATCAATATCACACCCACATTAGGCCTACTCCGTGCAATGTTTATTGAAACAACCAGTTTTCAGGTCCACATTCTTTAAAAGACACTCAACGCGGAAAACAAAATATTTTCCAGTATACCTGCATTTAGGCTACATAGCATGTAAATTCTGTAACACTCAATTTTTCTTTTGCACGTAATTACATAGTGTGGAACTATAATTTTTCTTTTTCACAATCAGCTGATCACTGATCGCAGCCATTGTGACAAGAGGATGCCGATGTCGACAAAGTTCTTTTATTTAAACGTGTTTCATATATAGCCTAGCCTTTAGCCTATGCATGTTGATCTATAACATTTTTATTTTTAGTGACAGTGTTGTAAATAAAAACACGCGCTCTTTTTTTTTCTAAAAAATAAAATTTAGCCTATGTTTTTTATTTGTTTTAAAACAAGGCCCATTTGTTTTTAATTAGAATAAAAAACTGTAAATCACAAAATATAGTCAAATTTAGAATCTGTGTATGTTTTAAATTAAAATTAAGTATTGTGAACTTTTAAAATGTTAATGAATGCATAAATAATGTTTACCTTTTTTTTAAAAATTTTGTCTCATATAAAGCCATGTACGGTACTGTATTGATATTTCTTAAAAAGTTAAAATACTGAATAATTAGTTGTATTCCTACAGAATAATAATTATTCAGAATATAAAAAACATGAAAAAAATATGTAATTTTATTGAAAAAAAAGTGATTGAAAAAACTAAAAGTAGAAAACTCGTTTTGTACAATGATGTTACGAAGTGACGATGTAGGCCAGTCATGACCATGGATGAAAGAACTTCGGTACCCTGGTAATTTATACCGAGAACGGTCTTACCATATGGCCAGGAACTTCAGTACGGTACCTCGGTATGAAGCAATAAGTGCCATAAATCATTTTGCTGGGTAATAATGCTATTGATGATGTCAATGATACGAAATGACCAATCACCAAGAATGATGCATCTGCAAATCATTTGAAAATGGAGAATGAATCTCTTTCTCAGATATGGTGGTTGATGACGTATTTACTTGCGTAAAATGCACACTTTTTTTCTCTCAGAAAAATTGTGTACTGTTGATACTGGGGGAGTTTAGCATTTTCTTCAGTAGTATCGGTATTAAAGTAAAATCATAGTACAGTTCAGTCACCCGAAATCCCCGTGTTATTGTTACACATTGTTGGAATCATCTCAACGAAAATTGTGCATCACTTGTTCAGGAAACGAATCAGAGACGAGAAAATACTGAGAAATTTTTTTTTAACTTTTTTGTTAGCGAAAGTGTGTTGCAATATACTTAAGGGCACGTTATATGTGAGTAATTATGTCCTAACCACCCAACTGGGCGTACTCTAAATGTTAAATTCTATGACAATTATTTTATTGTTTTTTTTATTACCAGTAGGCCTACAGTACTGTGACCTTTCACAAGGGCAAAGACTAGCCATTGAATACAACCCCAATAGAATGACAACATCTATTGTTCCCCGGCTGCGCCTGAGAACAAAAGAAGTAGACTAGCCTAGTACTGCACAAATTCTGCAGGTGGAGTTAATACCAAGGGGAAAAAAGAGAGAATCTCCGATGGTAACTCCACACAAAGAATTTGTGCAGTACTTCGTCCTGAATGCTCAGCCAGAGAACAAAAAAGGACGATATAATTCTATTGGGGTTACCATATTCAATGGACTAGGGTGCTATAGGAAGCAAATAAGACACCCAACTTCTAAAATGGTGCTCAAAACGGCATAATTCCTTTTCTTTAGTGCAGCGCCAATTTGTGTAACGGGCTACTGCGGCACTACTGATTTACTTTAAATACACAAGATCTTGAATGTAGGCTATTAAGCCGTATTTTAAAAATGTAGGCTAAATAGTAAATACTATTTTAAATTTTTAATTTACATTCATTTCTGCATCTTTAAAAAATGCCAATGTTAAATTACATTTTATAATAAGTGCTCGAAAAAAGCAATATTTGTGCCGTGATGCATCAAAAGGTGTCCTAAGAACTGTAAAAGTTTTCCTCATAAATCCTGAAATTGGGTGTCTTGGTGATCGCTTGTCTTTGCAGTCAAGGGTAACTAATCAATGTACGAAACTTCCGTATTTGCTGGTTACTTATAAATAGCCTCGTACAAAGCAATCGTAAATGCATAATTTTAACCTAAAGTATCATCGATAAGGACGATAAAGAACTATAAAATTCATTTTGATATTCTAAGGTTAATTTGTAGAATGCTATGAGGGTAGTTCTTGTGCTATGATATTAGTCTACTTTGCTACAAAAGTGTTCCAAATCTCTCAGTTCTAATTATACGTTTTCAATTTGTTTCCCAGCGAGATAAATACAGAGTCGATCCGTACGGTACAGCAAATCAACGATTGCGAGTGATGTCTAACGAAGATGCACGTAAAGCTGAGCAAGCGTCAAGACAACAGATGTTACAAGATGCTAGTTTTGATTGGAGGATCGGATCTCATCTTCCTAACAATTCCAATGGTCCTCGGAACCAGTGGAATGTCGCCATTCCGATTAATCAGCTGATTGGCTCTGGGAACTTACCGCCTTCCTCTCCTGGTACTAGCAGAAATAGAAGTGGTGCATCTGGACTCTGGGTATGTATCATGATTGCTGCATGCTATTGGAATTTTCTTTATAATAATTCAGGGTTGTATGCTGTAGGGTTCTAAGGTGCCTGTGTGTGTGTGTGGGAGGGGGCAGGGATCACAGATTTACTAAAATTCCTAAATTTCTTAAAATTTAGTTTTTTTATGAAAAATTCCTGAAATATAATAAAATTTCATTTTATTTACTAAAATTCCTGTTTTAAAATATGTTAATTGTTAGTTTGTTACCGGACTACCGGTATTTGTAAAATTTATTCAAAATAGTAATTTTAAAATAGCATATTTTGACAAAAAACCCTGAAAAAAAATTGGCACTCGCTCCGCTCGAGTTTTTTCATATACCGGTATATAAATTACTGGGAAAATTTTAAAAACACTCACCACAACCCCGCCCTTAGCAAAGTTGTATCTATTGCCTTGTGCAAAACTATTAAAGTACCATATTTTGATATTTATATGTTTTACGTACAGTATTACAAATATTTTATGTATTATTTTCTTTTATTGAATTTATACTTGTA
>JAQFYR010000731.1:0-11733 GCA_034694985.1 Campodea silvestrii
CTACTCCCATTTTTATTTTGGTGGCAGCACTAATCAAGTTTTCGCAGAAGAGTTAATTGCGCAGAAGAGTTATTTCTTATCTTCTTACGCAAGTACTATAGATATCTTCGGTACAAACAGATTTTTTTTCTTGAAATTATTGTACAACAATCTTATTGCTCCGAAATCGGTATAAGTAGTGTGAAACTGTGAATCCCAGTAATGGTTTTTAATTTAAACTATAATGTGTAAATATAGGACCCACAGGTGCCGATCTTTAGGAAATTGGCAGGGTGCTGTACTGCTGTGAGTGAATACAATTACTTCATATGCATCATAAAAACCACGTGCTGACCAGAGCGAGGTGGGACAACTCCACTCCCATTCCACTCCGCAAGCTGCACTCCACTCCAGCTCCACTCACACTCCAACTTCGGAAGGGAGTTGGCGTGGAGTGACATTTTATTTCTGAGTCCGGAGTGGAGCTGTGGAGTCGGAGTGGAGTTCTGCGTTGTACTTTATTTCGGAGTGGAGTTGGTGTGGATATATGTATTTGAGTGGGTGCGGGTGTTGAGTGTGAGTGTAAGATAAAAAAAAATCGAGTGGAGTGGCGTTTTATTCGTGAAACCGGAGTGGAGTTTTGATTTGCTCTTTATTTCGGAGTGGAGTTGGAGTGGAGATGATTATGTATATGAGTGGGTGTGGGTGTCGGGTGTAACTGGAGTTATTTTGACAAAAAAATACGTTCTAATTTACATCATTTAAATGGAACGATAGCCTACATGAAAATATAAGTTCCAGTATTACTTTTCTGTTATTATTTACGTGTTTGCTCAATTAAAAATTTCTTAGTGCATAATAGGGTCAGGCATTTGTATTGCACTCCACTCCAACTCTACTCACACTCCGTTTTCAGAGGGGAGTCCGGGTGTAGTCACATTTTGTACTTCAGACCAGAGCGAGTTGGAGACTTGGAGTTGAGTGTTTTTTTATGTCTGTAACTGGAGTGGAATGGAAGTGGAGTGATAATTAAAGCTTGCATATGGAGTGGAACAGGAGCGGAGTGCTGTTGTTTCACCTACCGTTGGAGTGGAGTGGATGGGAGTGACGTCGATAAGTCCCACCTCTGGTGCTGACATTATTTTCAATTTTTCAATACAAATTATAGGTTTGACGATTTTGTAATGAAAGGATTCCAACTTAAAAAATGGAGTCCTGTGCCTGTATTTGAAGATATGTTCAAGTAATAATTTCGTCATTTTGACTATCGAAGGAATTTGAATAAATATTTGTATAAAGTACGTAGTTTCATCAAATCTGAGCCATGAGAGGGTGATATTTTTCGGATTCCATGAAAAAAATAAAGATTTTACGTCGCACAATTTTTTGTTAGAGACCTGGCTTGGACATCCAAGCAGTTTGAGGCTCATAGTTAACATTTTCGAAAGTAGAAAATCAAATTTAAAAAATTAGTAAAATGGGATGTGAAACTGATCCAGAGCGAAGCAAGCGTGAATGTTCTTACATGTTTAGTGTAAAGGATGCTATTTAAATGCTACATCTGAGGATGGCGTTCTTTCTTCGTAATTTCTACATTTATTTTTATTTTTTATTTCTTATATTCTGAATTTGAGGGGACGTTCAATGTATTTGTCAACTGAACTGGAAGTAGCGGGCATCGACATGTTTTGCCTGACCGGAGTGCAATAAACTTCATCCAACGGGGGTGGAGAGTTGTAAAACCTTTGACATTAATATTCTGAGAATGCAAATACAAACATAAATAATTGTTTACACAATGCAACTGGTGCGCAAGCACAAGGTCCAACTGCTGTAGGGATGTGGGTGCAGGAGAGCCAAGAAAAGTAGAAAACCAGTTTGTTAACATACGAAACATTTTTTTCAATGCATAATGTACACTTTTGTGCGACTTTCAAGGATTTCCACCCGATTTTTTAAACATTCCTTTCCTTTTCCTTCGTAACTTTTCCGTTTCTTTGCCCAATGACAACAAATTTGTGCTATTATTCCCTTTACTAACGCCACCCATGTTAATGCCTCCAAAAAGTGAGGGGAGATCAATCAGTGAGAAGTCGACGAAAACTGAGCTAGAAAGTAATTTTTAGCTGTTTTACTGCATTAACATTTTTTGCTGAATTTCGGGGACAATTCGTCCCCGATTTGGAGTCTTCAGGGTTAGGGGACAAAAGGGCCCAATACGGGGACATGGGACTAGCGAAAACAGGGATTAGCGGCAGCTCTAGTTTAGCAAGAATTAAAATATCCTGGATAAGAATGTCATCTCAAGAAAAACAGTTGTACATATCAGAAGTAATATCTCAGTACTGGAAATTACATTTTGCATTACAACTATTTGAACCAGTGTATTTGCTTTACAAATTACTGCATGGAAAATTTGTTAGTCAATATTACTTTTCTGGAATATTTCTACATTGTAATTGCTTATTTGCGGAACTTATGCAAATATAAGTTTTGCAAGTAAACAAAGAACGTACAAGATACAAACATAGAAATGCGATAATCACTTTGTGTATTTTCACAAAATAGTATGATTTATAGATAAACAGTAATAATATTGGAGCCTCGTGTTCGGTACAGCTGTACTCAAAACTATTTATTATGCGTAAAAAAATAATCTGTGTAAATATATAAAATATGTGGTATAGATAAATCCTTAACCTGAATTTTTTTGCATTAACTCAAATTGACATTGATTTCGGTTTACACTTCGGATGTAAAATATAGGAGTCTCCAGAGTAAACCACGTGACTTTATTCAAGTGTACGATAATTTTATCGGTCAAATTTCTTGTTCAAGTGTACGATAATTTTATCACTTTCGATAAAGGATAGAACAAAGAAGTCACTTAATTTTATCAGACTTACTTCATTTGGGGTTCGCGCTTGAACACAAAATAGAGGTATATTGTCAATAAACTGACGTATATTTTTCGTGTGTATATAGGACAGCTATTGAAGTCAGATGTTTATTAGATTAAAAAATTGTCAAATGTTAATCACATTTTATAAATTGCTTATAGTACTTTAGACCGGTTTCTTTCTCTCAAACATGGGTGTCCACAGGGGTGGCAAGGTGGGTCGACTTGCCCCCCCCTGGACTTTTGGATGACTAAAAAGATATGAAAAATTGAAAGAAAAAGAAGAAAAATCGGTGAAAAATTTTCAATTTTTAGGCAGAAACCCACTAAAAACTACCGTTTATGCCAGAAAAGGGAAAAACTTTCGACCTCGCTCCGCTCGGACTTTAAACTTCCTCTACTTTAAACTTTCACAGCATTCTTTTCTAAAATAATAATAATAAAAAAATACCTTAAAAACCACACTTTCTGTCATTAACAATCCAAAAAAAGTCTAGGTTGGTGAGTCTAGGGTGTTTACATCTTTTGAAATGAATAAAACTAATTATGCTTCCCAATAAAGAATCACCACAGTATAAAAAGTTAACATTTTACTCCCGTATTATTCACGTTTAGTTCAAAATAAGCAATTATAACACGATATATTCAACAAAAACTGAAGAAAAGGAGCAGAATTGCGAATTTTTATATTTCTAGAGAAAAACGTGGAATTTTCATATGATTCTTGAGAATTTTTTAAAGAAATTTGCTCATTTTTCCTTTTCCCTCTTAACGTTTTCTTATAATCCCCCAAACCCCCCTTGGCTAAGCCACTGGATTTATCTACCCCCACCCCTGAAATTTTCGATACCCCACCTGGAAATTTCATGATACACACCCTGCAGGAAGGGTGCATACAACACAGTGATTGACACAACGACTTTCAAAAGAATGTGGAAAAGTAAAAAACTTATCCTAACATCCTATTTAAACTTCGCATTTTGCAGTGGAAAACGTGAAAAAGCGCCACCTCAAATATCAAACATATTACTACAATTCTTACAGCTCTATCTCTCAAATAGTAATATCTGGATCTGTTTCCATTCGATTAAAAGTAAGTTGTACATTTAAAATTTCTAACTCATATTTCCTTGGGCAGTATCACTAGCTTTGAATATAGCAGTGTTAGTATTATGTGCATGATGTGATGTACTTCTAAGTTCAAAATCAAATTATGGACAAAGTATTAAGTAAAAAAAATCTTAACCATTCAGATTGCAATTTCAAACGATCGCACCTAGATGGACTCTGTTTATTTTTACCTTTCCACGTATTTTTACGATTTTCTGTGATCATTGGTAGCTTTTCCTCATCAATGAAACTTAATTAACTTTGACAAGAAGCAATTTTAGCAATGCCGTTTAAATGCGGGTTCTTCGGATTCAAAGCCTTATAGAAATGAAGAAAAATAAAGAATAGGGAAAAGAAGGACTAAGTTAGAAAATGTGCAAAAGAATTTTCTTAGAATAGCATTAGAACTGCATATTGTATGTTAAAAGATGTAAAAACATTACGCTGTCGCTTCGTTCCAGCATACCTATATCCCTCCTATTATTGTAACTTGTTAAATAGAATCCTTATTAAAAAATATCATATATGGTTTTAATCATATTTAATTTATTTACAAATTGTCTATCTACCTCGCAATGTAATAAGCGGTGTCCTACATTCTATCAGCTGTTTCAAGCTGATGCAGAAGCTTCAATCCCTGTGTTACACGGACTGTCAAAAGTATTTACTTTCAGATACACACAAAAATCTAAGGGCTGCCCCTTCCTCTTTTAGCAATTTGTAGATAAACCTCTTTGTGATAAAAGGTCGAAAGTTATAAGGAAAATATAGGACAAAAAACCAACTTCCAATGGCGGCCACTGTCTAGTAAGCCCACAGTCAAAAAATCGACAACCACAATCTAGACATTACTCACTTGGCAGAAAAAAATAATTTTCACTGAGGATCTAATTAAACTGAGGGCATCATGCCGTGGATTAAATGAATCTGACCTCACCTGGCCTGTACTGACCTAATCTGAACTATTAGATCTGATTTTTCATTGTTAATTACAAGCTTATTATCATTGCATAGCCAAATATTTATATCCTTTGTTAGTGCTAATTCAGTACATTATTTTCCGTAACAATATGACTGATATGCATTACAAAATATTCTCTAGAAATACCTGCGACTTCTATCACGCAGTGAAAGCTAACAATATGTGAAGTGAGAACATGTAAACAAAGAAATGCTGAATTTATAAGTTTCCTTGTAAAAGAATGTTAATCGTATGAATTTAAGTAATTCTTTTACAAGTTTGGCACAGTGTTTCAAGTTATACACAAAAAATTAGACAACCAGCAAATTTTCTTGAACTAAATGTCAGAAACTGAAGTCATAATCTATTGTTAATATACTACTAAAAAGATTGTGATTCCAGAATGGTAGTAATCATATATTAACATTTTTAATTTTTTAGTGATCTACTTTCATACCAATTACACCAGCAAACCACAAATATTTTAAAAAATGTCACATCAAGTCAATCACACTAATAGTGTCAAAAAGGACATACCTTTGCTACACAAAAATGATTATTATAAACCTGTTAATGTTGTTGAAGATACTTTTGTGAAACCAGTAACTCCCAGATGATTTGCAAAGAAGCTAATGCAATACCAAAACCTAGCACCATCAATGACGCATAAATTCTTGGAATGTTTATCGGTTCAGGATCGTTTTCAAAATCAACCGAACCGCTGTCAAATGAGCTGTACACCTTTATGCTTCCCTCCCTTATCAATTTTAAAATGTCTTTCCTGCGACCATAAAAACCCCTGTGAAGTAGTTCCTGCACTACTCCAGTCTCAACGAATCGTTGTGCGTATCTATTAAAACTCAATCTATACCGAGTGCCTCTTCGTATGGAAGCCTCAGCCCAAGTGCTGAAGGCTTTAATTGGTGTGATGTGTTGGATTAGATCAAAATTCGAGTCAAGAAATACGGAACCGTAGTATTTTAACTGGACGCCAAATGCAGTACAAAATGTTTTTGACGTGAATGACTCCGCTATACACTCTCGTACATTCCTTGTTGCTTTTCCCTGGGTTAGTACATTGAATAAAACAGGATCAAAACCTTCGATGGGTACATGAAACCCTTCATCTTCAAGTTCCATAATTTTACCCATTATGTGTTTCATGAATACATTGTACTCATATGGCATGACAATACTCCAATTACTAGCAAGAAACTCTTCACTTGTTTTTGGAATGAAGCTTAACGGTGGAATTGATTCAATAGATGTTAGCATTGTGGTATAACCGGTCATCACGACAATCACTGCTAACCACCAAAATGCGATGGTTAATCGCAAAGCATCAAATGTCACGATGAAGTCTCTACCTTGGTCAATTAAACTTCGGAATACAAATACTAAAAATCTTTTAAAGACTCGATAATACACATGAGTTGCGTATGACATATTTCTATGCCAGTTCAATTCCAAGAACCACAAAGTCCACAAACACAATGTAAGGACCATTACCTGCAGAATCAGGAAACCCCACATATAGATGTTGAAAGGTTGGAAAATTACCAGTAAATTTACCAGAACTTGTGGTCTACCAGTTGTAAATCTCAAAGCGTCATAGTAGTAAGGTAATCCCCGACCAAAAAGTCTCACCGAAACAGGAATGTGGATTTTTATAAAGAACATCACCAGTTAAACCAGTCCAGCTGCCATTCGGGTATTGAGGCTGAATGAAATCCAGGCCTTCAGAGTGGATCATTTGTATTGTTGTGTTTAGAAACTTTGAGATGATGTACATGATAGAGAAGTCAGCACGAACGAAACTGCCACTTTCAAATTTTCGGAACTCTTCATCCAATTCTCCCAAATCTTCAACATGAACCACATAGGATTCCTTCTGATGCATGTTACCTTCATAAAAAATATCTTCTGCAAGCAGGTACGAACAGTTTTTCAATGGGTAGGCGCAAATGTTTGAAATAGTTGATTTTCCTTCGTTGCAGTAATGACAGGATTTGTAAATCACCATAAAACTTTTGTTAACTGAATCAGTGGTTTCTTCAAAAGATTTTGTTCACAATTGTTGTTCAAAATCAGAAAAAAAGTCGTCGTCACGTTTGGCATAAACAATTGAATCAATTGAATGAAGCATTTATTTGTAATCAGTATTCACAGATTCAATAACATGAAGAGCAGGGGATTTTATGTCAATGAAATTGTAACCAAAACCACCATCTAGTACAAGGTTTTTTACATCTATTAATGTAGTTTCTGTTAGTCTAGGTAACCTTTTCACATATTCGTCAACATGAATGATCACAGCTGGGTTCATCTTATGAAAGCATTGAGCAATCATCAACTTGCCGGTGTCACTAGCCCGCAACATATCGTATGACAGCAGCATTGCCGATCTATTCAGTTTTTGAAGAATTTGATCCACAAATGATACAGTTACATCACTCGAATTCAAAAATCCAATAAAGGTAAACAGGGTTGTTGTGACTGCCATTCTGGTGTAACAAATTGCCATGCTCGTAGGAATGGTTTTGGACCGTAAAATGAAAAACTTGAATGTTTGACTCTAAAGTCAAACATTCAAGTTCAACACAGTATATTTAAGAGTAATATCGGGGCAACACAGTATATTTAAGAGTAATATCGGAGGATTTTTCATTAGCCATTTAACATCCGGTACATTCAATGAAATTGTAATTATTTGTAAGTTTTTTTTGTTTATTTTATTTACTTCATCAATGTTAATAGCTTGTTAATTAACATCATTGGAAGAAAATTTTAATGTTACTTGGACATCGAAAGCTTGGGAAATAATTTTTGTTTCGTTTTTTCTTATTATTATTTTTAATGTATTAGAAATTTAGAATATTATTTATATATACATTATATTATTTATATATAATTCTTCGCATATTTTATTTTTTACTTGTACATTTTTGACAGGACAGAATATCTTTCTATGCATTCAGTATATTACTCATTACTCAATAGTCTTAGTTTATTATTACTTTGGCGCCAAATTTTCGGTCGCTGAATTGTACGCGCTGAATTTTCGTAACGCTGAACTTTCGCAGCGCTGAATTGTCCGCGCTGAATTTTCGCACGCTGAATTGTCCTCGCTGAATTTCCGTAGAACCTAAAAATTCACTATTGGCATTCACATTACTTATAATATTACCAATTTCGAAAGGCAACGTCCCTAAAATTTCTTAAGACTTCCCTGCACTTGTAAAATAAATTCACATATAAATTCATAATGCTTGCCAAGGGGATAAAGTCCTGGCATAGCGATTGTAGAGACTCAAATATTTGAAAATATTTGAAAATTTTCTCATTTCTCTACTTTTACTAATGTAGGGGTCCCCGATGGATCTGCTCCTGCTGTCATTTGATAACAGATAGAATAAATAAGATATATTGAATGTAGCAAAGTCGACCGATAACATAAGTTCATAAATTGCAAAAACTAAAATTACTCAGGATTTCAGAGTGTACGGCGAATAAACTATTTTACGGAAGTGAAAGTTTACAGTTCTGTTTCCAGTATGCTGTTGTGTGAAAGCATTTAATGTCCAACTCGAAGTTAAAGACATGAACATCTCACTAAATGCCTCCGTCATTACAAAACAGCATTTGGTGAAAAAAAAATCTTCCAATTATTCTGAAGTTTATAAATTGTAATGGTGTTGGTGGGGGGGGCGCTGAACCACGCATTGCCTAAGGCGCCAGAAAAGGTTAATCCGGCCCTGATTACACTTCTTACTTGTAAAAATACGATACAGGTATTGTTTATATTAGGAAACATGATTAATGATGTTGAGATCTCCTGTGTATAAATTATTATTAGTTAAATGTAACGTTCGCACCCCCAAATTCTTTGAACTCGGTGAATTTAATTTAATGTACTTAATGTGATAGTTTCTTACTGACAATGTCGTAATTATTAAAGAAAATTCAAGAAAAATATAGTTGTGATTCATCACTGTATACAGTTAGTTGCTGGAATCTTCATATGATGAAACATTGATATTTGTAAATTGTTGTAGTTCTCGAAAAATTTAGTTAGAGTAGAGAGAGTGGAGTGTATAGATTGCTTAAAAGAGTGGAGTATATAGATTGAAGAGGTTGTATGGTGATGGTAATTAGAAGATAAGTCAAAGTTGCCTATAACAAAGTTTTGTAATAGACACAATGGTATGTCACTCTAGTTTTAAAGCAGATTTGAGACGTTGCAAATTTTCTTCCGGATAGCAGACGTTTATAGCGTGTAAAAGGACGAGAAATGTATAACAGGAATGATTCCTTTCGTTAAGGCTTTTGAAAATACCACGGGCTTCTGAAGCCTTGTTAGCGCTATAAGATACTGATACGTGCTCAGCGAAGTCAGAATTTGAAGGGAATATTTATAGCATCCAGGTTTTTAAATTTAGTACATTGTTCTAATTTCTCAACGTTTAAGCAGCATTGCAATGTTATGGGAGAATTGCTACCAGTAAAGGACGTCGTTTTACATTGTTTGATATTTAGATTTGGCAGGTACTTCTTGCACCACTCCTTTATTTTCTGTGGATCCAGTGGCGTAACGCAAAATGCCGCCCCCTGCAAGAGTTCATATGGGTCCCCCTCAGTCTCTCAGCCCATTTTTTTTATTAATATTATTATTATTTATTTACTTTTTTCCTTATCATTTCCTTTTCTTATTTCGACTTGAGATCAAATTCGAAATGACGTACTCGGTTTATTTTATATTAGTACGGACAAAAAGAAAGTTTGTTGAGGATTTCGTCTCTTTGTAATAGGCTAATACCTTTACATTTTTGCAATAATTACTGGATCTTCACCACCAGGGGCGGACTGGGAACCAAATTCGACCCGATCAAATCAGAGACTGGCGGCCCAGAATATCATGATAGTCCGCTAAAAACACAAGACGGAGGTGTGGGCAAGAACGTACCTGAATGGGAAGTTGTGGACCTTTAAGACCACAGCGGAGTGTGGGGGAATTTTTACATTAGTTATGCCGGAAAGTCCAGATTTGAAGCGGTCTTTCCCAAGTTATTTTATTTAACAAATATTCTTTCTTTTTTCTTTTTTTCAATTTTACATATACTTGTTGCATAACATTTCAGACCCTTACATGTACTCACCATCCTTTCCCCGAACCCCCATGCAAGTTATAACAGTTAGTAAATAAACCATTACTATTTTTGATTGTCTTAATTTCGGTTAATTTACTGATGGGCAAGAACACACAATAAACTAAGATTTTGGTATCAATCCGCACAAAATTATAATACAGGGTGGCGCAAAACGTATGACCTAATTTTTTTGTTTATAACTTTTCAAATAAAGGGAATAAACTTTTTTTGTATTATAATTTTATTGGAACTGCCAAATTCTGTTTTATTGTGTATGGAAAATGATGTTTAAAGGTCGTCCTCCAGCTTTGATGCAAAATTGAGCCCCTTTTCATCATATTTTTCAAGACTTCTACTGCTCTGTTGTCCGTTTCCCATCGAATATTCTCGTTTAGGGCCTCAAATGTCTGTGCCTTGTTGACGTATACTAAGGAATTCAAATACCTCAGAGAAAGAAGTGTACGAGGTGAAATTTGGAGATCTCGCTGTCTACTGCAAATCGCCAGAAGGAAAAATGAGACTCTGGGAACAGTGCGGAAAAGTGTCCTTCGTCATTGGACATTTGCGCAATTATTCCGCGTTTTTGAGGAGTAAACCACTGCATGATTTCTAAAAAAAGGATATTTTCTGCTTTTCTGCTACAAGACTGTCAAGACCCACAGAACCAGGTAAATAAAAGTTGGTACTGGCAAAAATAGGATTGTTTCTATAATTAGGTAATACTTTACGCGCCACCCAGTATAAGAGGAAATTCAAGTTTATTGCTTTAAAATACGCTGGATGACTCACTGCGGGTAAGTTTTCTTTTACACATTTTAATAAGCCGTGTAATGGTTTATAATATACTGTACTGGAAGAAACGGTGACTTATAGGTTTCAAACTCAACCATACTGGAAGTAGTGAATGAGACGCAAAAACATCTGAAATAAATTCATATTGGTAAAAATATCGCTAAAGCGCTACGAAGTCAGAAAATTAATGCAAATCCTGCCATTTTAATGTAATTATTCAGAATTTACGGTTAGAAAACAAAATGAGGAACATAACAATTAAACAATTTCATAAAATATTCGTATGTTCTCCCAGTCACAGAACTTTCATAGTGTCCATTAATTTTTCTGATGATGCTCAAACATTATTTGTGTACAATTTTTCATTAAAATATGGTTTTTGATGCATTGCCCCGAATTATCCTTATACATGTATCATGAAAATTAGTGCAACAACAAAAATGACGTTTGCCTCAACACTTCAACAATAATATTTTATTGTCTGAAATCCATTAATATCTTATCCAAACCACAGAAATTAAAATATAAAGCTGGTTTCATGTGCTGCCTGTATTCACATGCAGTCTTGCTTCTAAGCAAAGCTTCTAAAGAAAATACAATTCTCTTGAAGAATGTAAGGGCTAAGGGGTAACACATCAGAAGCAGCGTATTAAAGTCAAACTGAACGTCAATCTTGGTTTCTGCCTCAGCAAAGATAAACGAAAATTGAAAAGGCATATAAACATATAGTTTTCGAAATTGTTTTTACTTTAGCTTCTTTTTCCAAACTTCAAATTTGCGAACCGGCCCTTCGTATTTCAGGATTTGGAACCGGCCCTTCTTGTATGAACTTGACCTTTACTGTA
>JAQFYR010000732.1:0-11721 GCA_034694985.1 Campodea silvestrii
CAATGTACGATAACTAATTTACTTTGAGCACTTCTAAAAAAGGAGCGTCTAATTTAAATCATTTTAAATTAGTTCAAATTTATTAGTTTAGTTATATGATATACAAGAACCGTGTAGGCAAATATAAGGACAGAATATTAAAATGCGAACATGTTATTTGAAACCGCTGGAACTGATATAGCTGCAAAGGGATCGTACTGTTGTGTGTAGGAGGATCGTGGGAGATACACCAGGGATGAAAATATTAATATAATACGTATTACACATAATTTATTGTTCATGAAATTGGGTTAAACTGGATTGAGAATATTACAGATTAAAGTGTGTTCGAGTGTAGACTGTAGTTTAATCAGCATTATTTATGATACACACAGTCTGATTTATTGTGTAACATGGGAGTGGAGGGGGTTCATGTAGACTATGTTACCTAGTACAGTACCGATATATATTTCCCCATCCTTTCTACGGTTACTGACTAAGTCGGATCGGATCGAACGGACGGAACGGAAACGAAAAAAAAATATTGTATGCATTCATATAGGTGAAAAACCGCATATCACGTCGGATCGAAACGGATCGGATGTGAATTTTTCTATTTAATTCCGTGTGAAAGAAAATTCCGATCCGATCCGTCGTGGTGTGCGGCTAGCTTTACAATTCCGAAATATTCACGCCAGTGGCAACAACTCTAGGCCTACAGTACTTAAAAATCATTAGGCCCTGTTGAAATGTATAACTAGATAAAAGCAATAAAGCATCGAAGTATGTTTTAGGGATAACCAAATAAAAAAATAGTTCTGTAGGCACATAATAAGTGAGCATCATTTTCCGGCTGCTCACCTGTATTTCTGCCACACGTATACTGTTGATCACCGCAAAAAGAAAAAAAAATGTTTTTCTATATTAATGTGACTTTTTATACAAACATTGATTTCATATGTCTGAACAGCATCTGCTTTGCGCTGAATAAGTTAATTACTTTATCCGTAAAGTTTGAAGGCGACATCTCTACCTGCTGAGGCGATATATATACCATCAACAGCTGAGGCAAACTTTTTGGATAGATATATGTTGAAGAGGGATTAGAGGAAAATTTGCTAATCTGTTTAGGAGATGCCGTGTTTTGCAAACGATACGATTAAATGCTGCTTGCACTTATTACCCTACATCTGTTACACAACGTGAATATTTGCTGCTAACGACTGTGGTAGAGAAAACAAAGTTTTGAAACTTTGTTGCTTATTGTCGTTCAAAGTTTGACGGAAGCAGTGCACTGGTTCATTCAGAAATACACTTACGAAGGTTTTGCATTTTATACTGTTACACTGCTATTGTATATTAAAGCATTTGTTAAAAGATTATTCAAGACTTTGTATCATAACTCTTAACTCATAGATTGCTGTAGAATTGGATTGATTAATTCTATGTATAATGCTGTTACGTGTACATCAAACATGATCGAATTTAAAAAGTTGAAAGAAATAGGAATTAGTAGAATGAAATATCGATTACTTCTCCCCCAAAAATATGGACTTTTCTAAGTTTATCACTGTTTAAAATACGATGTTGTTTAAGAAATATTTACGTCCCCGAACAGGTATTTCGGTAAATCCAGGTTTGGTTAGATATCCACCAGATCTCAACGTCAATTTGCGAACTTTAACTTATCTTATTTTGATATCGTATTACAGTTCCCCAGTCTCGTGTCGTTTAATAATATATTAAAAGCATTAAAATACCGAGATATTACGATATTTACAAGCGTAACGAGTTGTAGGATTATTTATAAATGTGGAGCAATAAAATTAATGGAAGAAGGAAATATTTAAGTTGTCAAAATTCATTTGACATTTCCAATATGAGATATTCAGTTGCAGTAAGAACTTAAGATCAAAATAAGCAGTAATTTGTAGTTCTAGTGTTTCGATTTTGCTGATCATAAAAGTTTAGGTCTCAATTTCCAATTTGTGGCGTATCAATAACGAACTTATTCCATTTCTTCTTCACATTTCCATTACTTTACAAATTTCTCTTATGTAATGATTGTCATTGTCCTTAATGATCATCTTCCTAAAAATCCCTGTAATGTATTTGTATACCTTTTCTCTAAAAAAAAAATGTGGTAACTTTTTTCGTCTTTTTGATCAATACTTCTTTTGGCGCATTCCTGTTTCCACCTCCCTTTCCTCCCACTTCCCTCTGTTCACAGAGAGCACCCTATTTTATTCCAGCTTCTCCTTTTTGCACCAGACCAAAAAATTTCCTTTGCTCATCTTACTCTGGTATACTTCTTCATTTCATTTGCCCTATTTTATCTTCTTTTGTTTTATTCTACGCCTCCCTTACTGTATTCTTTAGGTCAAATTTCTTCTCTTCAGTCTATTCAGAATGCATGAAAAGATTTTTTTCAGTGTTGGTTACCTTTATTTATAGTCAAAATCTCGTAAAGAAATATTATACCATTCTGTGGACATTATTTTCCGGGGGGTATTTTATATCTTTTTAAAATTAATTAGGGGACATGCATAAGAAGTTCCTTTTAGTATTTGTTTTAAAATGTCTGGCGCTTTGAAACGATAAATTAAAAAAATGTTATAAAATAACATTTCAATACGGGGTAATAACATACCTTAAAGGAATTAACCAATTCAACCATTTCTATTGATGGAATAAGTGTCTCAGATGAAATAAAAGCGAATCGTACTGTTTCTTTGTGTGTGTTTGTACTTCGGAATATTTTAAGTACCGGTAGTCGAGTGTTCCAAAATCAACTCGCTTCATCCTAATTTGAACTATTTTTATTGATGCAAAAAAATGTTCAAAAGTGCACCTGAAAAGGATTATTTTAGTAATAAAAGGTTTGCTGCTGTACGTTAGTTGACCTAAACGCCTTTCTTTATTGTTCGTCACATGATATATTGCTATGTTACATAATGAAAAGTCTATTCCAAAACATACTGCTCATCCGTGGTTTCAATTATTTGAGCATGTCCCAGAACGAGAAAAAAAAATTGAGATTACACGATATATTATATGCGCATGCCTGTTGTGTTTCAATACAATCTGAATCTTTTTGGCAGTATACTAATTTCTTTTAGAATACCCGGGTAATAATAACTGCTGCAATAAATGCAAATCTAATTATGGCTTTTACTTGTTTCTGTGTATTATATATGCATGTAAATATGTATGGTATGCGGAAAAAGGAGTATGCAATTGTCAACCATGTACCGGTAATCTGAATGTGCATAATAATTTGTATCATCAATTAGTACAAAATAATGTAAAAAGGTGTACATTCATTGCATATGATACATCAAACTCAAGATGACTGTACCATATATACAACGATACAAAAAATATAATGCCATGCAAATTGGAACAACAGAAGGTTTGTCTCTGAAGTTGATTTCGTTTAGGACTGGAAAGTTGGAAAATATACCGTAAGTTAAAAACTGGCTATACAAGTTAAAAAACTTGTATCTTAGCCATACAAAACTGAGTTCACGAGAATTTGCGCGATTTTTGCCATACTCTATGAAAATAGTGAACTTTTTAAATATAATGCTTTCTCGTATTTGCCATATTGCCAACCACACATATAATGCATTCCCTTATAATAGTTGTCCACAAATTTCTACCCGCCACCGAAACTATATGCTTTGTCTGCCACTCACTTTCTTCATCATGTTAGGTCAGGCTGTTAGTATTGTGATAAAAAGAAATTGCTAGTTTGAAATCTAAGAAAGTCCGATACCAGTTTTGGGTTTACAACACAATGACAATGCTATTTTGTACTATTAGAGATACGATACCCTGAACTTACCGGACCTCACTTAGACATTTAAAAACCTAAAAGTGGGTGGCAAATAAAGGATATGGTTGGGTGGGGGGCAAAGGATAATTATATTTGAATTCCTGAAAGTTAGTATAATAGTATTGTACCGTACCCTATATAAATATGTTGGTGGCAAATAAGGGAAAAAAGTATGGTAATTGCTAATACCGTATATACACAATAAGAATTCTGCTGTGATAAAAATTCATGAAACAAAATGAAGAAAAATTGCAGAACAAAAATGTTGTTCCGAATTATTCTGTGCAGAATGTAAAACAGTTGGTGCCGAATATTCATTATTAAAAAAAATGATATTCTAGTTGTGGTCGGCCTATAATAGTATTTAATTAATATCTGGTATCACACATCTGAAATTCTGAATCGATTCGGAGAAAATCATTTACTCGGTCCTTATAATGATCCGAAAGTAAACATGTCACATATCGAATCAAACAGAAATATATGCTTATAAATTCCATGAGTACGTGAGGTGTCTTGTTCGTTGTGCATCCTCCCCAGCCTCTCCTTGGATGCAGAGTGAATCTTAAGGACTGAGGAAATGGAAATGGTTACCGCAATACTACAACTTCTCACTTGATACTCGCGAAAGAAGAAGATTAAAGGAGAACAACTAGTTGAGAACAATGTATTTCAAGATGTGTCTCTGGAATGGTGTTCAAGGCCCTTATATTAAAGGAAATGTTGTGACGTAGTGCACCTGCTGTACAGTACCCAGTAGAATTGACACGGACTGTACTGTGCTACAATATATTCAGTACTCAATTAATATTTGAAACTTCGAGAAATTTCGCCGCGCGTTAAGTTTCAAAGTCTTGAATAGTATTTCGCATACTTTTTTTTTCTTTTAATATTTTGAATGTGAACTTTATTTTCCTTTGTGAACATCTTCGCTCGCGATTTATTTACATTTTTAACACAATAATGCATCCGGAAGGTTCAATTTGTTCGCTCATTTTATAACTTATGCCGGGTATCTCGATGCTCAAACTGATGCCTAATGTCTTTCTAATAAATTATATTACTGTAAAAGGTAAAAAATATTTTTTCGCTTTACAAATATGCAATCTATTTATAATATTTGTAGTCTCTTCCTGGATCAATTTATTTTGCGCGATGGATTTGTACATTACTATCGTGCTTCCTGAAAATCAAAAGTCAAAGATTTTAAAATACTGTAACTGCGAAACGAAGTATATTATCGAATTTAAATGATAAAGTGCTACAGAGCGAGATGTCAACATTTTCATGTTGTCGCAGTACTATCGTGAAATATTAAAAAAGTATGCATATAAAAGTAGCCTATAGATAATTACGGGTGCCACACGAGGATACACAGTACAGACCATCTCAGATTGAATGTGTAATTTTTACATTTCTTCTTTGAGTGGTTTTAAAATAATTCTCCCATGATGTGCTCATTTTTTTACACATTTCTTTTTCATTGTATAAAAGCGAAGGGCAGATTTATTTTTAAAACCTAAAAGCAAATTTGAATTCTGTGATAAATTTCATATTAGAACTTGAAGAAGGAAAACTTGAAATATATGAAATACAGAGCGACATGAAGATAATTAAAAACTCACAAGAAAAAGCGAAGAAAAAACTTTTCTCTTTCGTGGTCTAGATTGAAATCCCTTGAAAGTTTTTTTTCTTCTTCCATTTTTCTAAAAGAAAAGAAAAAAAAGTCTTCGGTTTCGCGAACAAGGAGTGAAAACAATAAGACCTGGGCAAAACAACAATGTATGGTTTGTTTTAATTCTACAGTACTTCTTGTGTACTAGTATATATAGGGACAAAAGAGAGAGAGAGAAAAAGAAAGCGAGCCTGAATGAAGTAAACATTGATCGAGCAAGAGAGAAAAAAGCTTTGACCAAACACAGGGATTTTCTGCTGCACCTGAGACTCGGGATTAAAATGAAGGTTCAAAACAACTAATTAAAGTTGATTGCAGGGAATGTATTGTAGCTATCTCAAACATACGGGTTCTAATCTAAAAAAACGACTGACTTATTTTTATAGGTCATTGTGTCATGAAAACAGGTTTCGATTGCCTTGAGAATCGGTAAGGTTCATGATGGGTTGTGAAAACTGGTCACTAATTCATTATGCGATACATTTTATTACGGTGTGTAGGTTATATGTTATTATTGTTTTTTAAAGATAGGCCTCTGAGTGAATAATCACGTTTATGAAAAAAGTTTGTCGAGATTACAGATGAGGATGATTTTGATCACGGAAAGAAGTCAAAGAACCATATTTGTTACCGTACTTGTAGAAAAATGAACCAATATATAGGTCTACTTCAAATTGTATATACAAATAATAAATTGCATTACTATAGTTTTGTTTTAATAGAAAATTCAAATGATGAGTTTAAAACTTCCTTCACTTATTTCTATTATATATTTTTTCATTGATGGGTGTCATTCACAAAGGCTAATTTATGTTTACTTTTTTGTGCGTTGATATCAACTAAAACTCCGACGCAATGCAATGAAAGTTGACAAAATGCAGAAATAACTGAACAGGTATGTCATAATTATTCTATGAAACTAATTTGACGAGAAGCATCGTTAATAAGCTTTGTTTTAAAGAAGGGAATTACTGTTTTGGCAATAGTTTGTAGTACCGTAATGCTTATTTTGTGCAGTATCCTGTATGTTTGTAGACCTAAGTTATTGAAATTCACGTCTGAATACCTGATATCCACATAGAGTTTGCTCATTGCATATTATCCTATCGTATCGCATTGTATATATTCACTAACTTATTATATGTTTATCTCTATAGGAACTTGTTTAAATGTAATATGTTCATTCATAATAACCTCTATTATACTACATGAACCACAACATTATATACATAGGGGTAGATAAGAGGAAAGAGATTTATACAAGTCATTTTGCTTTCAAGGAACTGTGAACTCTGATCTGTAAACATTATGCCACAGACAAGTCTTCTCTGAATCATAGCATTACATAATAATAAATACAAAACGTAAGAGCTATTAGGCAATGTTCAGTTTAAACAGTAAATGAATGAGTATTTTAAAATTTTATAAACAATAGCCCTTCCTATCTAAAATTAATCATCCAACGGAACCTCCTATTATAGCAGCAGCAATATTTATATTGTGGGGGCAATCCGTATATTCTAATAATATTGCTTTCATCGCTGGGTGCATGTTAACCACTGGCACGTTATTAGATTGATGTTTATAGTGCCCTTTCCTCCTACTCCTCCCGATTCATTTCCAAAAAGGGGATAAAATTAACTTCCTTTCTATATCCACATTGAACTGTTATGATGGTGCCACACACGAATTTCAATACAGGTAATATAATGCAGTAGTTCCTATTGTGTGAGGCTACTCTTTAGAATCACGTATTACCTAATAGACAGGTTATTCATCAAATAAATGGTTTCTTTGGGAACAGAAATGCAGTTTAACGAAAGCTAGAATATTTGATTGATAAAGTTTGACAATATAATACGGTGGAAACTAATCGACTAATTTAATCCTACCGATAAAATTAATGGAAAATGGAAATATGGTGTAAATAGACATTACTATGTGGGAAGAAACAGAGAACTACATTTGAATGCACGACTACGCATTTTTATTCAAATAGGCTATTTCCTAATAAGAAATTGAAGGTTTTTTAAACTATACATTTACAGTTCATTGTGCTATTGTGGTTTTTCCTATCAAAGCAATTTTAAAAGTTACTATCGTATATTAGCAAATTAGGGGTACCATCACGTACCAAGCTATTTTAAAAGTTACAAACGTATTATGAGCAAATTGGGGGTACCACGTACCAAAGCAATTTCAAAAGTTACAAACGTATTAGCAAATTCCATACGTGAAAACATGTTTTATATCAATCGAACATTCATAAAAAAAATAATCATTACGTCACAACGGTTGTATGCGGCAGTAGATGTAGATAATTGCATAATCACCAAATATGCCGAATTTGTCTTCACGTTTGAACATTTCGTATATATGTGATAAATTTCTCACAAAAATTATGCTTTCTGCTGTTTCTGATAATAAGTATAACTCATTGGATTTCTTGTTGAAACCCAATATATATTGTATTTTTAAACATTTCATGAAAATACAGGTAAGGCCGATAAGACATAATCCATGTTCAGAAAATCAGGAAAACAATAGTTGTATGTTTGTTATGATTTGAATTTTTAAACAAAATCAGCATATACCTTTGTGTTTTTACTTTATAGAATTAAACTTAAAATGCTTCACAGTATACCGGTATATAATATGACAATTTCATATATCAGACAATTTCGTAACTTCCGCCAGTAAAAGTAATGTTGCATATTCGTTAATGCAAATATACAATACAATACCATCAGTGTTGATCTATGATTTATCACACCCAACTAAAAAAAATTCACGACCATTTATTTCTGTTCAGTGGATCCTGAAACTATTTAGCAACTCAACCCACTATTTAATTCACATTAAGTACCGCAGCAGCAGCCGATGTGTAATTATTGAAGCGATCTTTCCAAAATACAGTATGGTATTTCACCGATGAAGCCCGAAACGGTGTTGACAGCTTTCAATTTTTCATTCTATCATTCTTCCGCTATTTACCCTCTGGACTTCTTTCACTTTCAGTGCTATTGCTGAAATCGTTCACAGCGCTTCGAATTTCAATAACACATAACTTTTACAATAGGACAATTTACACAGATGAACGAGGGAAAAAAAGAATATTGATTTAATAGATTGATGTTAATAAAAACCAAATTATTGGAGATTCAGATATATATGTAGGTGATCTTGGTAATTATTTTGTTCACGAAATAAGCACAATTTTTGTTGTTATTACTTTATATTTTTATAAAACCCTTTATAATTATAACAAAATATTAAAATTATTGTTCGCTGTATACTATTTGTTATTTGATCATATTTAATACTTATCTGTTGTTTTAATAAATGCAACAATTACAATTTCACATCGCGTGTAAATGTCTTAAGAATCCCTAATATCCTGTAATTTTTGAAGAGTTACAATATAATCCTACCACGCTATTAGAACCTTTAGACATAATTGTTTTTATATCTGAAGTAAGATCTGGATAAAAACATCAAGTTTCGGTGTGCTGTATAAAAACCGTCCCTTAGGGGGTACGAAGGTTGAAATTAAAATCTTACCTTTTTGGTGTAGGTCGAGTCATAATGAAGTGAAAATCACTCATATTCTATTATTAACGAATTATCTCCAACCACGCTTTTCATGATGCTGCCGCTTCAAAAGCTCACTTTTTTTATTATTAGAAAATGAGGAGAAAAATGTTCCCCTTTAGGTGATCATAAGGCTGAGGCACTTGAATCCTTACTATGATATAGGTGGCGCTATGTCACGTCCCACACGTCTCAGATCTCTAAACCAACTGATTTTGAGAGAAATTGAAGAGAGGTTTTGGAGCCGCTTGTTAGGCGTCTCCCTGCGGTGGGTTCAAGAACTAACAAGTAGCAAACGAGCAACGGGAATAGGATCGGGTGCAGGTAACCCAGACTTTCGCATTAGTTCTGCAGTTTACGTAAAGTCACTGTTATCACTTCTTTCCCTGTGAGATCCTTCAGATTTGAAAAATGTGTGTAAATCTTATTTTTATAGTGTTTTGTTAGTTTACATCGATGCAAACGAGACGAGACTACTTCGAGTCTCGTCACAAAAACCGAGAGGAGACCGAGACTTCAATCGCGACTTGCTGACTCGAGACCGAAACTATAAAAAAAGTCGAGACGAAATCAAGACTTAATTTTCGAAGTCTCGACATTTATGTAATTAATAAGCTCATTATCTTCAGTTTTCTTCCAGCTCTTTTTAGCTTTAATTTCGTGAATTTTTAATTAATTTTACGTTTTGTATATATTGTCTTGTCTCAACAAAATGTTTTATTGTAACGTTGGGATGCAGTCTTGATATTGTATCGTCTCGAAAACGCAATTATTGATCTTGACATCAATAATAGTCAATTATTGTTTGAAATCAGGGAAGTTGTCTTGCCTTGATAATTCCGCAATATTGTCTTGAACCATTTCTTGATCTCGACTTAAAATCTTGGAGAGTACGGTATGATTCTTTCCGTTTTTGTAGTGATCTAGATTAAATGAATCCCAACTTACAGAGATGTACAGTTAGCTTGGTATTTCTAAAACGTTTTATTCGTAATTCACATTAAGGAAAAAAAATATTGGTAAAGTGTGCATAGGTATTATTCTCTTTTTAAATGTATCTAAAATCGACTGAAATCTGTATTTATATAATATTCTTAAAGACGAGAAAATTAAAGTGTTTCCTGGTACGATGACTATTGTTAAAACAGAATGATATCTTCAAACAGTATAAGAATCGTTTGTACCCGGCAGCACAACTAAATCCTTAAATCGACACTGAAGGCGGTTCTTCGCATCCGATTGGATGCTGGAAGAGACCTCGTGATGAATAACGTCATGAGCGTTTTAAACCGAAGAGCGGGAGGAGGGTCAATATTTTCGGCGGTTCTCTTTCCTCTCTCTCCATCCCTATGTATGCCTCACTGCAGCAAGCGTTTGACTGTATGGATACAGTACTTCTATCTGCAACAGTCGTTCAGTTTAAAGCAAGGATGAAGGACAGGAAAAAGATTCAAAATTATGTATGCATAGTACAAGAAGGAGAAACAAGTCAAATAAGTTTCCTGGCTGTTTGTAGGCTTTTGCTTTATTTTGGTGAAATAGGTGAATTTTAAAGATATCAGCTAAGCAGATTATTGAATCATGGATTGTACAATTCGTATAAAAGTTGCTAAATTGATTTTTTATCATGATAACCAAAAAAGGAAATTATAACTTACATAACTGCATACTGTGGGCGCTGGTAATTTAGTGTATTATATACACTAAGTCGAGGATTAAGGAATTGCACCTCCTCTGGCCGTAAAAGGTTGTAAGGTACAAACTAATTCTGAAATCAAAGTATCTGTAATATGTTTCAATAATTTCAAACAACACTATTTAAAAAAACTGTTTCGAAAAGTAAATTTGTACACCTCGAAAGCTGGTACAGGCATACAGCTTGAAAGTTGATGTACAGTTTGCTCCAAACCATGAATCGTCAACTATAGACCTATAGTACTATTGTCGTCTTCGGCGGAGTATTTAAGGGGGGAGAGGTTACTAGAAGTATCAAATAAGAAAATATTGAATTTTTTTTTTTTTTTTTTTTTTTTTTAAAAACGCATTAAAAATACATATTTTCATCTAAAAACTTAAAAAATTTCGCCCTCGCTTCACTCAGGCGAAACATATTCTTGACAGGTTCTCGGTGAAGGTGGTATCATCACATGGCATTGGGCGAACAACTCGAGCTCCCTCCCCCCCATCCATTTCAGGCTATTTCATTGCAGAAATTCAGAAGGAAACTGAAAAAAGTAGAAAAATGAATTTTTTTTATATAAAAAGTTCTTAAAAACTAATGTTTTACACAAAAAGGCAAAATTTTCGCCCTCGCTTCCCTCGGACCTGGTATCCCAGCATTGTCTGCTTTTTATTTTACTTACTCGTGCACGGGTCCGTTTCAATTATATTGTGTACGCACTACGCAATAATATTATTGTACCGTATTGGAATTTATATTTGCATTATAGGAATACTAATGAAGCATATATATTACAGCCCGCCCTCCTCCCCGTCGGGCGTCATTTTCATCCTCGTCGATCAAAAACTGGCGCCGCTGACGAAAACCCCTCCCAAATTTCCAATCAAAATACGGCACCGGTCGTTTTAATAGTGTCTGTTGTGTTGCTAAGATGCTAACAGTGCAATATAAGTCATC
>JAQFYR010000733.1:0-11717 GCA_034694985.1 Campodea silvestrii
TAGTGTCGACCTCATAGTGGTGATCCCAAAAGGGGGAAAGGAAAAGGCGATCGCCTTCCCCCCATATGACGGAAAATGTAAGCAATGAAAGGGAAAAATATGCACTATAAAAGAGAATTATTCCTTATAATGCTATTAAGAAGCTTATTTTTCTTAAATGTATTTTTCGTACACCCTCCCCCTCTCCCTTGAGGGGTGGAACTTCCTTTGAAACAATCTTACGAACAGTTATCATCACTTATGAATTGTCGCAATATGGATTTGCTGTCACCGATGCGTGAGCACCCGTGGACATTTCACAATGCCGATGCACCTGATTTTGAACGTGAATAAAACAATCAAACGACGTAATCGCCATCTGTGAGATTCTAATATTGTATACCTTCGTATATCGCGAGATTATTATTATTATTTTTTTTTTTACTTTTACTGGGATCCCTATACTTTGTCGTCTTTGATATGTTTTATGTATATCTGGGTACTTTCTAATCATCAAGGAAAGTTTCTTCAATAGAAGATAATTATATTCTTTACAAACAATTTGCACCTCGTAAATACACATGAGTTAATTTCAGGTTAATTTTGCAAATTTTTGTTTTCGTAACACAAGGTTTAGAATATTTTTTTTATTATTAAATTTTTTAATTATGTATTTACTTATAATATTTTCATCATAAAACAACAGTACAATCATTAATAAATGTAAATCACATTGTTAAATATTTACACAATACAGCTAGCATACGGGAGTGGCGACATACACAGTAGCACTATCACAAATACTTGCCGGTTCTCACACCATTTCTTTTATTATTATTTTCATGTGAAAGTTTATAACATGTCATTCGTTAACTGTATTTTATATGTATTCATTTTAATAGGAAAAAAAACTATAAGGGTAGAAAATGATTTATGCAAAATTTGCTTATTTCATATGTACTCAATTACCAACGCTTCACTCAAAATCCGAAAACACTACTTATCAGTACTCTATCACAACAGCTCGCGACCAGTCTCTGTGACAATCTTCTCAGATATACTTAGATTGTTATTTTTGAAGGTTAATATTACTTCTCTTTGAACTACTACATTGGCGTAAAGTAACATTCAGTAACACACTAAACAGTAAAATGGTATATAGGCAAAGCATATATTGTTGCAATACTTGCAAATCATTTTCCATATTTGAAGTAAGCATAATGTTTATAGAATCGAAGACGTAGGTATTTTTGCATGCAATTTGTATATCATAGGTTTATTTGTTGTATTTAAATGTGTAAATATATTTTAAACGATCTATACATCACTGTAAGGTATAAGCAGTATTAAATTTGACCAGTTGGCTTTAAAGAACGTACAGAAATAATGAAGTGAAGTGTAGAAACAATGGGATATGAATACGTGCTTACTTTGTTTTTGAAAATTTCATATCCATTATATTTTTCTGAACCCAGGTAACATCAGCCGATCATGATTACCTGGCAGGGTCATTTATAGCCAGTTCGACACTCATTCTCACTCAAACATGACACTAGATATCAGGTGGCGAGCCAATTTCTCTCCAGTCGTCCACTTCATCCGATCGACTCCAAATCAATGTAGTTTGTAGTACTCTCAATGTACCCCAATGCACCCCTTTTATATGGCATTGCACCCATCCGGATACCGAATAAATTTCAGTTATTCGATATAGAAGCCCAGTGGCGAGAGAATTACTGCAGAGGGAAATCCAGGTGATTTTCTTGTAAAGTCGTTTAAAAATATGTTATGCAGGACATTTTGTGAACCAAAAGTCCGAAATGGTAGAAGTTGTTTTTATGTATATCCAAGACGAAAATATCGTTTGACCATTTTGGTACATGAATGCAATACGTGGTCGTGGAGTTAGTAGTAAGTTCGTTTTGTTTGGATTCCAGATATGATGTTATCCGTAATCGATTAGATATGATGTTATCCGTAATCGATAGCCTCGATTACCCAACAGGAAGGTCTCCCATTGTTTTGGAGACAAAAAAAAATCGAAGATATCTATATATTACTACGTGAAGAAGATAGGAAAATACTCTACTGCGCATATTCTGAGTGTTTCCTGAAGACCTGCCATCTGTTGACAAAAGGGCAGCGTTAAAATCTCCAGTAGGACCGTAGCCAAGAAGGGTCAATTCTAACAAACCGGTTTTGGCGATATTTCGCCAATATTTTTCAGTAATAAATATGCGGAAAATGGTGTTTCAGTTAGTACTTACTAACACAAACATTAATTGTGCATTTTCTATTAAAAATCACGACTAAAACGTTGTGTAGTCCATCCAATACTTCGCACCAGACCACACGGACCTGATATCAAAACAGCTGCAACAGTTTTATTTAGTTTCGAAAGTTACGAAGCTTACCGTCAACGTAGGACACTTTTCCTTTTTCAAGTCAAGGCCACTAATATTCTTGCACGTTTATACCTAGAATAAGCACGGTAGAAACACATTAAGATAGGTGTTTTTAACAAAACTTTACTAATCGCAGTTAAGAATACAGGCGACGCCATTAAAAAAAAATTCCGACTGCACTGCCACCTTGCGGAAAAAGGGCAAAAGTTTCGCCAATTTTTTGCCTCACCATAAAACGTTATTTTCCCCCCTTTGCATTTGACGGACAAAGAATTCCTTCGCTGTGAATATTATTTCCCGTTGTGCACATATATCGTTATGTTTATTGTTACACAGAATAACATAATAGACATTGTGCATATACCAGCTTGATTGTGGTTACTGGTCATCATTCTTATCTATACTCTTCTATATACCTTGATTCTCATATAGTATTAGTTGTCATGCAGACATTAAATGGCAATCATAATAGGTTTTAAGTAAAAGTGGAAGATTGAATCAAAAATTCAAACTAAAATGTTATCTTTCATGTCGGTATAAAGGTAACTACTGTGTAATTTACATATTATTAAATTGCTTATCTTTTATTAATAGTGTCATTATTATTTCATTAAATTCTCATTCTTTTGCTAGTAAATTGATATTAATTTTCTACTGAGCATTATTCTGTTTCATGCAAATAGTTTTAAACTTTCATTACAATACAGCTCTTGGATTTCCCCAAACAATTTTGTGGTGAGTTAACATTATCAACACCAGGGTTAGGGCAGTATCGCCTGAACGCACTTTCCTCTGGATGAACCAATGTGACCCGGAAACTGGTTTGACCCAGAAACCTGATTTTGACTAGGAGATTCGGATTAGCACAACGACTAGTTTGTTTGAATAATTAAAGTAGGTTGTATACAGGAATAAGGAATAAGTTAAAGTCATTACTTTGCAAGATTATCCGCTGGCTACTATATCATCAAAACTGGATACAATATAGTTATTATAAGCATGATTCAATTTGATTTACCTACTTTTCGGTAAAATTATTTAATAATTATTCATAGCAAATGTACAGCTATGAAAACAAAATCGGAAATACTCTGATGACAGACATGTTTGCTGCAAGTTAATGTCAATGCAAATAATATTTGTTTATTGGAATATTTTTATTAATGGATATGGCAATTCCTTCGTAATAATATTAAAACTTCGTAATAATATTAAAAAAATAACGTTGATATTTGTGGGAATGATATTAATAATTATTTAAATCACACAAACATGTGTTAAATTACACTTCTTTTCGGGAACTGATCCCTCCGACGAATTATCAGTCTGACCCAGATAAATAACGAAGTCAAAGACCGTCAACAATAATGGTCAAAATAATTTATGTTGTACTGTTTTAGTCGAAAACGCTGTTTTGATGGGATTTTCAGGATTTATTTTTAAAAAGGTACTCATCTTTCTTCTTATAAGGCTGATTTCCAAAACACAGTGTGATGTTTTCTTGAAATATGCCGGCATTACTTCCAGTATTTGAGTATTCAAATGCTATCCCAATTAGTTATATAAACAAAGTTTCACTACTTCCCACTGTTTGAATAGAAGAGAATTATTCTCACATTTGAGAGTCGGTCACAAAAACCCTGGGCGTACTTTTAGGAGGTTATTAAAATTCCTCGCTCGGAGGAATTTCACTCGCTCCGAACAGCAAGCTGTTGTGGGAATCCGGCTTTACTCTTTTTTGCTCATGCATTTCAAGGGTGACCACGCCCGTTCCAACTATACTTATTGATTTGATGAATCAGCCGGAATCGGCGCATTCTTCTTTTCAAACCAATTATTTCCCAATTGCAGAATGCGATTATCATTACCGAATTTTGATGACAATCACCTAGCTGTTTCATTTTCTGATGAAACTAGTTATTTTGGATCCCAGGGCCAACCGGATCGGCAGATAGAACTGGGCAGTTCGAATCACAGGATCATATCGATTCCGGCTCATCGGATCAGATGTAATTGACCCGTCCAGTCACTAGTTCGCACAGAAGACTCTGTTGAAAAACTGATAAATTACGAACAGATACATATTGCAACAGAAAATAATATGCTTCCTCGTCATCAGATAAGGTATAGGTAATTGCTGATATTCTCTCTTGGTCCCACCAGCAAAAATTTGTAACAGTATACTCAATAAAAACAACAGCATGCATCAGGATATGTAACGTCAAATAACAACAGCATGCAGTAGGATATGGCGTCAAATAACGCAGTATGCCAGAATGTTTTCGCTAATGTAGAAATTGTGCTGTGGATACTGGAATATGCTTTCAATTTATGCCTTGTTCACACACGATATTCATCCCGAGCCCGAGCCAGACTACAGCGCGGACTGAGCTCGCTGTTGATCACACATGTAATATACCAGTCTGGTTCTAAGCGGGATCGATTGCCAACTTACATACAGCTGTTTCACAGGTATGTTGCGGCAACTTGCATTTTAACAACTTAAATTAAAAGAATACATCTTACCTGATATTTTCTGTGTTATCAATTAAATCACTTTCCTCTCAGATAACGTTCAACCAGTTGTTTCTCCATCGCCATTGTTATCAGCCCGGTCGGATCGTCAGTTGAGTAGTCGGGCTCTAGCTGGCTTTTATTTATACGTGTGTTAGGTCATCTCAACCCGGGATAAATATCGCGTGTGAACAAGGCATTAGAATTCCCGGTCCGTCCCGACCCGACCCGTCTGGCCCGAGTACAAATTGGTTACTCCATCCGTACGCATAGTAAGCTGTGATAAACATTTCATATATTATAAGGTAGCTTAAATATTGCTTTAAAAAATGTAATGTTCCAATTTTTGATTAAATACTACCAGTACTGTACGTTATATGCAGACATATAAATGTTGAAGCCTCAGCAGAAATAATAAAAAAAAATTTGTACTGAATTAAGAGACAAGAACATGCACGTTTCAGTTATTGCACTTCAAAAATCATTTCTCATAGTTTCATGAATTATTTCTGATCATGTTTATATATATATATATTTATTCGGAGGGAATTCCTGTTTTCCACTGTCAGAGTTCTGCATACTCCCCTTTTTTTGTCAAATATTCTCAACAATAATGGTTACTTGTGTTGATCCCATGTAAAGATGTAGAGTTTAAGGGATAAATTGAAAGAATGTATAAAGTAGGGATCGTTATGGAATAATTATGGTGAACAAGAAGGAAACGACGACACGTCACTCACTACTGCTCAATATAATTATAATAATGAGAAGTGATAAAGATTTAACACCAGTGGAAAAATACATAATTAACACCTTGTTCCAAAAAGCCGGGTCGGGACAAAACACATGACCTGATATCAGGTCAGGATAAATTTCCCGATCCGAACCGCAATTCGGGATAGGTCGAAATGGTCTAGCGCTATCCCAGGATTCGAATCGAGTCGAGTTCGGGAATTGTCCCGAATTCGTAGAAACACTATTTACGAGAGTACAAGAATAATACTTAAACCCAGCCGCAGAGTACTGATAAAATTTTAGATTATTAATACTAGTCATCGTATATAGTGCTGGTGAGTAACCTGAATTCTTATTTATTTTGGTGTATTTTACATGAAAATGCCAGGTTCATTGGGCTTGTTTGTAAATAACAGACACGTGACAAACACTAATCGTCTTGATAATCAACTTTGTTTACTATGATAATGCTAATCTAACACTAAAAACTGTACTTTGAGCCTAATAAAGAAACTTAAAATATTCTTAGCAACATAATAATCAAGTTTCTATATACAGCAACAAAGTATTTCTTATATACAGCAACAAAGTCTGTCAAACTAGTTTGCTTTGTTGTCCAAACAAAACATTTTCCATTATAACAACAAATCAAATGTCAGCAAAAATGATGTTTGCTACAACATCAAAGTCTTTTAAAGAACATTGATTATGTGTCTATTAGAAAAATGTTATAAAGATATTTGGACACTTCCTTATCGAATATAAAGAGTGTGGCAGTTTCGATTAACTAATGGGCACACATCACATATTTACATAAGCCATAACATAATAGACGGTAGTTGTATGTTCCATGGTAATTTCGTACATGAGGACTCTTGATTTGTGATCGAACATTATTTCGATAACTCATCATAATTATTTCTAATATACTACTGCAGTGTTTTTATTTATTGTACAATGAAGATCAACTAAACTAGTTTCAAGTATTTATAATTGGAAATAGCGAATTTCTTAGATACGTTTCAAATGTCAGTATATTAAAACCTACGAATCAGTGATGCATATTTTACTACTGATTTGTGAAATTCTTTTGTTTCTCTCTGGAATTACTTCAATTCCTTCCAGCAGTGACGTCACAGTTGAATCTCCTGCATTTTTGAATTTTCTGAATCAGCTGAGTGAAAAATATTATCCTAATTGTGCTTACTACATAATCACTCAAAATAAATTCATGGATAATACAATTAAATCATTTAACGTGAAATTGAGCAATCTACTTATTCCATATGTGAATTTGCAGTTACAAAATTTTGTGGTAAATAATGTAAGAGTGACATATGAGAATTGTAATATGTATGTGATTTTTATTTCAGAAAAATATGAGTATTGGACATTTCGATTTTATTTGTCTGATGTATTAAGAAGCTCATTGTTGTACTCACCCGGAATTGGTAGATATGTTGTTTGGGTACCAAGTGGTGCGGAAAGATTCGCAGATCAGCAGAACATAGTGTACGCAATACCAGATGACAACAAGGAACACATAACATACACAACAGACTGTAATTATTGTGTTAAATCTGACGATAAAAATATGGGAAAATATTTGTACAGATTTTCCTTGGAAAGTTCACTCATTTCTGATCCATTTATTTGGTATAACAAAAGTAAATTAGAAGGGAAGTACTTCAGAATTGAAGATACTTTTCTTCACGAGCCAAACATTTTCTGGATTGAGGTCGAAGGTGGTTTAAAGAAATATTTTCGTAGTGGTAACATTACAACGACCTATAACAAATCAATGTTTTGGGGACCACTAAGAAATGTGCCTCTTAATAACCTTGCATTTTCTTATCGAGTGTCAGCACCTGTTCAAACACAAATTCTTACATTTTATGTGACTCAACCTAAAATGGTTTTCAAATGGTATGCAATTATTCTCAAAGCGTATTCTCCTCAAGTATGGATAACTCATATAGCGACAGTCGTTTGTATTATAATATATTTCAAATATATGTATATATGTGAAAAGCTAGATTATCTCAGCTTTGTTGGTATATTGTTCGCACAATCAGCAAACGTAAATATGACAAGTACATTCTATCGTGTGATTCTTGTAATCTGTTTGTCTTATGCTCTTATTATAAACAGTGGATTTATGGGTAGACTGCTATACTTTCTGACAAATCCTGAACCAGATTATATTCCAACAACATTACAAGATTTGGATAAAAATGATATTGAGTGGCGATTTGATTATGATTTATACAGCCTACTTTCACCTTACCTCAATGAAAAAGGATATTCACGTGAAACCATATTGAAATATCATGTGCATTTTTCCAGTTCGCGTTCTGTTCATTCTGGGACTCATCCATGGCCTCCAATGGATACACGATATGCTGAATTAGTTCAGTTAGGAAGTGAATCAGAGAAAATTAAAATCCGTCAGTCCCTTGACTGGACAAATATAGTATTTCCTGAAATATTTTTTCAAACATATTAAGTTGGTTTCGGTTTCCGTGAAGGAGATATTTTGTTTGAACCCATAAATACATTTGTACTTAGAATTGTATCAGCAGGGTTACCAAATTTCTACGACAAACAAGAATACATGCAGTTAAAAATACGACACAGGGAACAGTTACATGTTGAACATGTAGATCCACCACTTTCAATGGAAATGATAAATTAACCATTTGGAGTACTGGTAATTGGTATTACTTGCAGTTTCTTTATGATAATTGTTGAACGTGTTTTACGGAAGTGAAAAATTCGCTTCAAAAACATCTAAGACGGGAGGGGGACACAGGGAGGAAAAATTAGAGCATTCTGGAGATCCATTTAGCTTTGTATTGACAACAAATACAAACGGTTATCACAACAAATCTAATCTTTTGACAGTTATTCATCGAATGTAAAGAATGTAGCGGTTTCGATCGACTATAATTGACGCAAAACACATATTTAAATAAGCTATAACATTATATAAGGTAGTTGAGAATATGAGCTACGGCAATTTAACATATTATAAGAACTCTTAAAGAAATTTGTTTACTCTTGAACTTTATTACTATTTCATAATTCTTCTTATGTTGATTCTGTAAAGAATTTAATGTCGATAATAAATTTAGTTTACTATAAAATTAATTCGATACAAATATGTCTAGAAATATGAATTTCACATGCGTTTGGACACTCTGTTATTCTCTATTCCAACGGAGCTTTCAGTGGTATTCAGGATTGAGATTATCTTTGTAATTTCCTATTACAATTTTATCATTCAGGGTTCAGGTATTAAATTCGAAAAGTAATTTAAACGCATTCGATGTAATTTAAAAATAATAATAGATCAGTGATTTATTCAAAAGATATATATGGAAGATGAACAATAGTAGTTAATTTTTCTTTCAATAAACAAAAACAATAATATATTTTATAAAATTGAACAAAAAGATTCATAACTGGAGGATGTGACACTGGGCGTAACTTTTCTATAAGGATATGTGTGGAAAGCAAAACGGCTAATTTAAAGATCAACAATTTAAGATTCGAGATGTAATTCACATTAATGCGAGTAAATGATTTCAATCTAGATAAAATAAAATATCATGTTATCATGGTATTTTATTTTATCTCATAATAAAATAATCCCACAAAAGGCACTTAAATAAATAAAGTAAAACTTACATTGCAAGTGTAGAGAATATGGAGTAGATGAAGCACAAAACAAAATCGATGAAAGGAATTTCTCAATGTCTGACAGATGCACCCCCTCCCTACACGGATGACGTCATTTTCACCCACTCCATACGGAAGGGAATTTTTCTGGTTATCTATAATGCTATAAAACTTCAAAACATTTATTACTCAATATTATCAGAGAACGCTTTGGGTTGAATGGTCAACACAGAACTTTATGTTATCCTAATGAATTGCTTGCTTTCATACAGTTGATTGTTGAAAGTGGAAAGTAAAGGTTGATTTAGTAAATGTTGCACTACGAAGTTTGAAGAGCTGAAAATGGAGAAAATGTTTTCCATCTTTGTTTTAAGTTTCCTAGGTAAGTTTTGTGATTATGTAGAGATAATTATTTTGTACTAAACATAAGGGTAATGGTGTGTATTCCTATAATTTCAAGTGTAAATAACGTGACGCTTTTTTCATCCGAAATCAAAATGGTCGTTTCAGCAGACGACGAATGGGGGGATAGAAGTAGCTCATTGGATAATTACATTTTGTGAAATAAATATAAAAAAGCATGCAGATAAATATGATATGGAATTTTGGATTATATATTTCACTCATCTGCTTTCGCCTCAAAAGCGCTTACTTTCAAGCTCTGAGCAATCTGATCTGCGTTTACTTTCAACACATCGGAGGAATCCGAGCACTATCGGAATGCTCGGAGAAGACGCCGGATTTTCAGATTTTAAAAATGGCGCCGTCCAGTGATTTACAGCTGATGTGGAAATTGTTATTTGTTGCTTTTGTTAGCCGACGTAGGGGAGCACAAAGTTATTTATTATGCATAAATTAACTTATTTATCCGAAGAACAGTGCTACCAGCTTTTGTGATGGTCTCCTACGCGATGTAAATGTGAAATACTGTAGGCTTAATACATCGTTATTTTCGCGCAATTTTCGACTGCGAACTATATTTCGAGTTTATTTACATTTTCTTTCGTTTTGTGAAAAAAGCGCTATATGGTAAGTGTATCTTTTAAATATATATCCAGTACTAGACTCTTTATTACATTGTTAACCAAAATGCCTCTTTTCCGTTTACTTTCACATAAACACATCTGAAAACTCTGTCACGTGACTAGGATGAATCCGAGCGATCCTCAGAGTTTGAAAGTAAACACACCCACAGTCTATCAGTTTAATGAATCAACAGATCAACACTCTTAAGTCTAAAATTCAACACATTTTATATTTTGACAAATTATTCTATTACAGCCAACTTCCTTGCCAACACAGAAGGGAAGTACGATTGTTGTCCAGAAGGATTTGTAGTAGTCGATGGAATCCCAAATCGATGTTATTACTTCAGCGATGGTACAGGGCGATTAAATGACGAGAAATACGCCCCCGAAGATGGTTCATACACCGATGGATTCGGTGATCACGTTAATGTTGATGGAAGTTTATTCCTTAATAAGGAATTGGCAATTCAAATTGCAATGAGCAGTCATCGAGATAGAATCCATTTTGTAAATCCACAAGAAACCTTCTACGATGCGCAGTTGAGATGCGCAGAAATGAAGAGTACGTTGGTTAACTTGGCTGCAAATCAAGACGCGATTGAGTTTTTGTCATATCTATATTATAAAGGTGGTAAGTAAAAATAAACAATCTACGTATTGCGGGGTTTCTGGGCTCATTTTCTTATTAAAAAGACAAAAATTTATTAATTATAATTCTGAAAAGTAGCGGCGTTTTTTAATTTGTGTTTACTGTACATATATTCTTTGAAATTTAAATATGCTGCATACAAGTGTTACGATTTGGTTAAAAAAAAGCATGGTTTTTAATTTCGTTTATTATACGGAATTTCGGTTATTATATTTAAGTACCAGAATATGTAGTCGCTACGTACCAGAATATTGATAAAGAAGCTTATTATTTATGGCTTTTAATAGCAAACAGACTCTCAGTTCCTGTTAAGATTCTAGAAAACCCTTAACCTTGATTTTACATCAATGAAACAGAAGGTGCACTGCAGATTTAACATTCATAACAACAGGGGGGGGAAGCACCATAGCTTAGCTTCACTGAATTTGTTTTTACCAGATTCGTTTTTTTAAACCTACCACTCAACATAATTGCTGTTAAATATTAAATGTCTCTTAATGCAATTGCTAAAAACTAAGGCCGGAATCCTGGTGGCTCTCTTATCTTTATGAGAGTTTTTAATGGGGACGTTTGGCTCTTACGTGTGACGTCACACCGAAACTGATATCCTGCCGGTACTGCTGGCTATTGAGACTAATATAGCGAATTACAATCACTGCTCCGAGCACTCTCAAGAGCAGAAAAAGTGGTCTCGTGTATTCCAATCGTCACTCCAGTGCACCAAGA
>JAQFYR010000734.1:0-11714 GCA_034694985.1 Campodea silvestrii
ATGTGTAGTGAATTAACTGGTACCGTTGTAAATTAGCATAATATGTTAAACGGTTTCCCAAATAAAGATTTGATTTGGTGTATCATAATCCCTACAGCAGAATCCGACTGCCAATCTCACAGAAGAACTTGACCAGTTGCAGACAAGAAGTTGCGGCATACTTACACAAGTGTTGAGTATCACATAACCGTCAAAAAGTGAGGATTTTTAACAATGATACTTTGTAATCTACTTCTATTTGAACAACTAGCCTACAAATACTTTTGAAAAGTACAGAGACAAAAGTCAAACGTGATCTACTTTTTCCGATTTTTGATATTCGACTTTCAAAATAAACAATGCTTTATTAATTTCTATTCTACATTTTTTTAAATGCAGAAATCAATACGAATATTTTGATATATAGCCTAGCATGATTATATTACAATAATAACAAAATACCTTACAAAAATACCTTACTGCTGGGATCATAATAAACATACATACAAGTCATTAAGAATTCTATTCCTTTTACTGCCTTCCAGATTTTTTTTATAATTTTTACTACGCCTATTTATGTTTAAAATTCCCGATGATAACTATTTTTTTTATACAAGGCCCCTCCTCACCTTGTAAATTTGATGACCATCCTGGCAAAAAAAAATGTCATCTCCAAAAAATGTTGAAATAGGGTATATATATAAAGAATTATGGACTCAGCGGAGGACTCAGCGGAGTTATGGCCTCAGCGGAGTTATGGACTCAGCAGAGTGTGACACCAAAATGAATGAAATGATCACCAACGGAAACTACTCCACTATTAAAAAGGACCCTACAGTAACACTACAGAACAAAATAAAAAGAGAAATTAAAAACTCATGCATTATTCCCCCAGAAGATCAAGAAAAATGCATAAACAAAAGCCCCACTAGCCCTATGATCCATGGCCTACCCAAAACACACAAACAAGGAAACCCCCTCCGCCCTATCATAAACTCAAGTCAATCACCATCTCAACCTCTTGCCAAACATCTTGTAAAAATACTAAAAGCTTATATCACATACAAGGCTACAACGACTCAACGATGAAAAATAGCCTAGAGGTAATAGAACTACTGAAAACAGCTAAAATAAACCAGAACACAAGGATGTATAGCATAGACGTAAAGGATATGTATAACAACATCCCTCGAAAAGAAGCTTACGAAATTCTTGAAGAAAACCTCCGAAAGAGAGGCATGCAACCTTTATACCTTTGAAGCAACATCATGGTTTTAATAAAATTATGTCTAGAAAACTCCTATTTTCACCATCAAAATCAATGGTTTAAGCAAACGGAAGGACTTCCCATGGTGTCGCCACTTTCTCCCCTACTGGCAAACATCTTCATGGATGATCTTGAAAACAAATTTAAAGAGATCACACCAGAAAAACCGGAACTTTGGATCAGATACGCGGACGACATATTTATATTGTGGAACCACAGCCATGAAGACTTCCTCTTCCTTCTGAATAGCCTAAATAATCAACACCCCACAGTAAAATTCACAAACGAACAAGAACAAAATAAAAACTTCCATTTCTTGACATCCTAATAACTAGACACAACAACAAACTCACCACCACAGTATACAGGAAACCGACTAACACAGAAGTTTATATCCAAAAAAATTCAAACCATCCAGATCAACAAAAATATAACATTTGGAGAAATTTCATAAAAAGGGCATATACACATTGTACATTTAAAAGTGACAGGGAAAAAGAAATCCAACACATCATATCAACAGCAGAAAAACAAGGCTATCGGAAAAAGACCATCAGTAAAATAGCAAGTCGAATAAGCAAACAACAAACATCAGACCAAAGTGAAACAATCCAAAAGCAAAAAGAAATATACATCAGTATGCCATATTACCCAACAATAGCAGAAAATTTGTCAAAAATTTTCAGAAAACACACCGACATAAACATAGCTTTCAGACCCCCAAGAAAGTTAAATTCCATTCTAGGAACACACAAGAAAACAAAAAGTAAAGATCCAAACAATACAGCTGCAGTCTACACTATTCCATGCTCATGCCAAAAAATATATTGTGGGGAGACCGGTGAGCATGAGAGGGCCTCTTTGTCAGAAAGTTTTACATGTATCATTATACTGTGCAGATAGAGGCCTTCGAAATCGGAAGGAGGCACTATAAGTACATTTGTTATAATTTAATTTTTCTGCTGTGATATATTTTCGGTTTCCTATTTGTTTTCATATAAATTTTATTTGCGAATATGTCCTCGAACTGGGAGTGCCTCGTCATTGGGCATTGACCAACGCCTTCAACGCCCGTTAAACACTCCCCTGGCACTGAACTCGGTTTACATAATCATTGTGACCAAATCATCAGTATTCAGGTGTATAAAATCTTCAAGAAGGACAAAAGGTGTGTGTCTCACTTTTGAATATCAGCCAAAAATAACCGAATTGAACGAAGGAGAAATATTTACACCTTGTCTGATTTTAACACAGTTTGTGCACTTGTTTTGCCGAAATTCTTAAGTACTTTACTTCTTATCTAAGGTAGGTTCTTCTACGTTGTTCTTTTTCACTGATTGCCTGGTCCACTTGTCCACTAAACATATACAGTCCTTTTCGGGGCTGCAGTTGTTTCTTTGGTCGATATTTATTTCATAACTTCCTTGGTTGTTGTTATTGTTAAATTTTTAGATTAAATTAAATTGTTAAATTTTAAATTGTTAAATTTTTAGAGCTACGTTAGTTAGCTATCCTGGTTGTTTATTATTTGTTGTCTGGTTCCATAGTTTATTTGTTTATTTCCACAACTACACGCCATGTGCTAACAACTCGCACTATTACTTTTGTTCTGAAAATGGAACCATGTAGTGTTCCGAAACTCGAGTTAGCTTTGCCCGACTCGAATATGCAAGGCATACCCAGTTGTGTGAATAGTATTCAAAAAACTTGCAGTCCAATTACCCTTCTTTTCTACGAAAACAAAAGTTTTCTTTTCGAATTTTGGGGTTAATCAAAACTTCTGCTGCTTGAATATTTGTCAAACCAACTGAGAATACTGTGCTAATTATTAATACAGTGCCGGAAACCAAATTTCAGTGAATCAGCAACTATATTTTCTAACCGGTTTAAAACAAAAAAAATCCATTGTTTCGGTGATAAACATTACCACACGGCAATAAGTATTATTTTGGTAAAAGTGTAAAGTTTCTAAAGTAAATAGCCAACAAATACTATTGACTACAATTGTTTTCAAATTCAAAAATATTTTACTTTTATGTAGCTTTGATTATCAACCTAACATTTTGAAAATGGGGACAACTATTCTTCCCATTCGATATTTCCGTTTTCTCTTCCTCTAAGCACTAATTTTTCTTTCTACTCGCTGAGGAGGTGGGGCCCCAAGTCCGGAGACCCCTGGGCGCGTGCCTATAGTGCCTATTGGGTAATCCGGCACTGGACACAGGGTTCGACTCGTAATTGGGAGGTGCTGGGTTAGATACCTGTAGGTGAACAATTTTTTTCCATTATCTAAAATTATTTTCTAATTTATTTCAACATGCCCGTAGTGCACGTATATACTGTGTAAGAGCTTTGTGTGTTCAAAAAACTTCATTATGTATTAGATTCCATAAGCTTGCTGACGTTGTATAATTATGATGAAAATACGGACAACGTCCATCTGTGCGTTGTTGAATCTGTATTTTGATCGAATTATTGGGTGCAGGAAATAAGTATATTCTATTGTTATATGTCTGTAACTGCGGATCATTTCTAGATTTTTTGAAGCCCTCCTTGCACAGTATTTACATTTAAAGTCAACTCCAAATATGATATTTTAACCAGTCTAGTCAATTCACTATAGGTACTATTACTGAAACTCTTCTTCTTCTTCTTGGAAGTTGGAACAATATTATTCACTTACAGTGCACACTGCGGAACAACACATTACACTGTGGAATTTACTTACGCCGTGGTTACTTACACTGCGGAAAATATTATTTACTTACACAGCGGAAATCCACTGCGGAACAACAAACGTCGAATGCTCAACGAGAAAGTCAGTGGTAAAGAAATGTAGACGACATATTTGTAAAATTTATGAAAAAAAGATAAAGTACAATCACTGAACAATGAACAAACTCAATGATAACATTTAGCATAATGTTCACACTCACACATAAAACCAGATGAGCTGGAAACGTCATACCAAAATAAAATTGAAACCTTTCGATAAAACGTTTTAAGACAAATTCACTAATGTGTGACACAGCATAAAGTTCATATATATTCATAGGCATACATTGCCGAAATCAAATTCCATTGAACTGAAAAAAATAAACTTTTTAGATGTCTTTCTAATTATGTATATTATGATGCATTTGGATCCATAGTTGAGCCTAAACTTTTATTTTACTCTGTAATAATGATATTAAACTAAATTTAAAATAAAAAAACGAAAGGTTCGGAAATATACTGCCCTAGTCCATAGTCTACGCAGCAAAGTGCGTCCCTGGTGATCCAAGCACATATTTTATTCAGTGTTATATTAAAGTAATAAACCAATATTACAAACAAAGACTTTATTCAATTAATTGTATCTAAATATCAAAACTGTCCTTCCAAAAAAGCACCATTCTCTAACCTTCATCCATAGAATTGACTTTTTCGGACTTTACGGTGTCAGCAGCATTACCACCATCCGTGTCAACGTTACCACTGCCAACGTCAGCATTACCATTATCCACATCAGCATTACCATTGATCACATCAGAATGACCACTGCCCATGTCAGCTTGATATGAAAAACGCATCCTCAAAGTATAAGGAATCTTGCTATTGTTACAAGTCAGTCTGAGATGATTACAAAGCACCATAGCCTCAGTTGCTTCCTTCACTGAAAGAAACTGAATAGTACCATGACTCGTTTTCGCTAAGGGAGAACCTGGTAAAAACTCGATACTCATCATTTTCGAACTCCCATTTGTGACTAAGAAATCATGCAATTCGTCCGGACTTATTTCCAGTGGTACGTTGTAAAAATGCAACTCCTCATTTGGTCGCACAAGTAGATTTTTCGCTGCGTCTTCCGCTGTTTTGAAACGGTTTAACGGACTCGTGGAATAATCCTTGAATAACGGTGACTTATCGGACAGTGCAACGTGATCGTAGCTATCACCAATGTCGTTAATAGACGGCTTTGTCGATGAATAAAGTTCCAATTTATTATCAAAAAGAACTATACCATTGAAATAGTCGATGACATTCCGTACGTCATTTGGATCAGTCATCTGCACCAGCGCAGTACCTTCGCATGAGTGGAGAAATTTGACACGGCAAATATTTCCGTACTGGCAAAAAAGATTAAATACACGGTTGCAATTCATGATATTCATATCAAGACCACGTATATACATGACACTACCTGGGCGATGTGAAGGAAGCAAATCTGAACCGGAACGTCTGGTCATTGAACTGGATCCAGGAGTCATTTCATAGTTAGGCTGCATTTGCTGGTAGCTGGGTACAAGTCCATGTCCTACTGGTGTTGGCAATAATGCGGGTCTCCTGTTTGGAAGTGTTCCTGTCAAATCGTTATTCATCGTTTTAGAACTGCTTTACGACTTTGGTGCTTCTTATTTTAAAATTACAGCAGTTTGTTTTGAAATGTTGCTCATTTCTTAGTTTCATGTTTCCCTTTCTGTATTTTATTGTTTGCTAGAAATAGGCCTATTAAATTTTGTGTGATATTTTTTATATTTTAGGCTGAGTGAATTCACAGTTATTAGGTAAATATTTGTTATTAAAAATGACGAAAACCATAATTGAAGAAGGAAGAAAATTAATAAGCCGAAGCAGTACGTTGATTAATAATTTTAATAAAAGGTTTTTACTGGGAAAGTTTACTGTTTTCTGATAATTTTAATTGTAAAACGTGAAACTATATTCAATTTAAATTGTTTGTGGACTTTGTGCTTCAACTCACCAATATTTGTGCTTCAACTCACCAATGTGCTTCAACTCACCAATATTTGTGCTTCAACAACACTAACATAATAAAATATTTTTGGAGTCAGAAATCGAAACCACGACGACCTCCACATTTTGATTTAATTTAAATAATCCAAAATCAGTTTGAATATTTACTATTATCGCGTTGTGCAAATCAACTTTGTGTACAAATTATGTCAGCGCACATGAATTCAGGAAGTATTTAAAATTATTGAGAGCAATAAGCAATGAAGACAAACATTTTATAGACAGTATAATAGAGTATGTGAATGGGTTCATGGATATGAATAAACACCATCTAAAAGTTATTGTTTTGAATAAAGAAAAAAACGACGTTATTGTTGCCAAAACGCAGATCACATGAGATGGAGGATGCACTTACGTCGTCTTTTGAACTTCTCATGATCAGCTTGTATTATATTTTCAGTGTAATTCCAATTTCACTTTAGAAGGTTGAACAAAGCCACTGACAGATTAAAACCCCAAGGGCCTGTTTGCATAATCATTGTAACCAAATCACCAGTACTTACCTGTAGGTGTATAAAATATCCAAGGAGGACATAAGGCGTGTATCTCATTATTATCCAAAAATTCCAGAACTGAGCGAAAGAGAAATATTTACGTGTTCTCTGATTTGAACACTGCTTGTGGACTTGTTTTTGCAGAAATTCTTAAGTACTGTACTTCTTTATAAGAAAAGAAAAGTTTTCCTTTCGAATTTTCGGGTTAATTTAAACTTCTGCTGGTTGAATGTTTGTCAAACCAACTAATTATTAATACAGTGCCGGAAATCAAATTTCAGTCAATCACGAACGATATTTTCTAACCGTTTTTTTTTTGGTTTTTTTTTTAAATCCATTGCTTTGGTGATAAATATTTTCACACGGGAATAAATATTATTTTGGTACAAGTCTAAGGTAAGTGAAGTGAAGTGGATCCAATGCTCTAAGCGTCTTGGTCAGCACGATTTAACTCGGGAAACACCCAGGCCTGTCAAAGTCTCCCTAGCCAATCGCCACCTGAAAAACATGGTTTTGAAGAATGCTCCGCTACTCAGAAACAGTGAGCTACCCTGGACACGAAAGGTTTACATCAACAAAGATATGACATTCAAAGAGCGAGCAGAAAGAAAACAACTACTACAGCAATTACGGGAAATGAGAGCTCAAGGTCAGTCAGTGAAGATTAGGTATGGGGAAATTGTCAGCGACAATGAATTCAAAATACTCCAGTCCTCTACCACCAAACAAGTGAATAACAATCAAACTGACGTGCAAATTGAACTCAAAGTGCCCTTACCTTCGACACCAGATCTGACAACAACTCCGAAATAGCAACTAAGTGTAGAACAGTCTCGAAGTGTATGTGATACCATGTATGATAATAATTGCAATAGTCTTTCCAGTAGTTTGAACCAAACCAGTCGCTCTAAAGCTCCTTTTAACACAGAACCCGATATAGTAACTACAAACGACAATATTGTGCCTACACTCCCTGAAAGTACAAAACCCGTTCAAACTGATCTCACTCCAAAAGAACCTAACTTAAACCAACTTCCACAAGTGCAGCATTACCAGTGTGATGACTCTCTTAACTCCAGAACCTTCTACAACACATCCTTCAAAGGCTACCATAAATCACACACCAGACATAAACAACAGAGCAAATCATCTCCTTCGCCCTCCACGCCCATTCTATGCCTACAGTTTAATGCAAATTCGTTCCTTAACAAAAAAGCAGAACTCTTGTGCAGAATAAGTTCCAGTAAGCCAGACATTATATTCGTTTCCGAATCGTGGTGCCACAATGAGATTACGGACAGTGAACTACATATTCCTGATTACAATTTACATCGACAGGACAGAAGTACTGGAAAAGGGGGCGGCCTTTTAACATATGCAGCTACTAGTCTCAAATCTGCAACAATCAATCTTCCTGTTAACCTCTACTATGAAGGAGCACTGTGGATAGAAGTCTCAACTTCCAGTGATGAACAGTATCTCTTAGGTAACATATACAGACCTCCAGGTGAAGCTATGCAGACACACGATGAGAACCTATTTCAGTCAATTTCGTGGATCTCTTCGAAAAACAAGAAACTGATCATAACTGGAGATTTCAACGCCCCAACTATAAATTGGAGTGATGGTATCTGCCCACAAAATGAATCGAGCTTCTCCTCAAAATTTCTGGAATGTGTGAACGATAATTTCTTGGTGCAGCACATCACGTTTCCAACCAGATATAGAGGTAGTGACAAACCATCGACCCTGGATCTGATATTTACCAAAGACACCAATGACATACTCTCCATTGAAGAAACTGCTCCATTAGGAGCCAGTGATCACTTATGTATTCAATTTCAAATCAGCACACACAACCACAACCCTAACAACACACCCAGAAGAAAAAGGAATTTCTACAAAGCAGATTATGTCGGTATGAAGAACTACCTTTCAGAACTCGAGTGGTCCACCAGCCTATCAATAGAGGAGACTTGGAAGATCTATAAATCAAATATCCATCAGGCAGTTGAAAAATTTGTTCCATTTTTCAAACTCTCCAGCAAACGACGGAAGAAGTGGATTACTCCAGAAGTCACTGCAGCCTGCAAAAAGAAAAACAACATCGGAAAAACCTTCGGTTTCCACTCCCCAGAGTTTAAAGCTGCCAGTAGAAATGCCACCACTACTGTCAAAACTGCAAAATCAAATTTCGAACGCGACTTAATCAACACCTTCCGTGAAAACCCTAAAGCCTTCTATAAATACACAAACTCCTTCAGAAAAAACCACTGTTCAGCTTACCCTCTCCAAACCCCAGATGGTACCTTAACCAATGAGATTCCTGAAATGGTGGAAATTTTGAACAATCATTTCCAAAGTGTTTTTACCATAGAACCTCCCTTCAACCCACCACAGGAGGATGTCCCGTCTATACAGCCTAAGTCTCAAATGAACAACAAACTCCACCTGAACGAGAAAGATGTATTCAAGAGTTTACGGAAGTTAAAAGTGTTTTCAGCATCAGGATTGGATGAGATCCCAAATTGTGTCCTCAAAAACTGTGCCTCTGTGATAAGTGAACCAACAACATACCTTTTTAACCTGTCCTTGGCCCTTAGTGAGGTTCCACATGACTGGGTTATTGCCAGTGTAGTCCCCATCCCCAAACCTGGAGACAGATCCAATCCAACCAATTACCGCCCTATTAGCCTTACCTCAACACTGTGCAAAATGCTTGAACGCTTCATCCGTCACCATATTGAACATTACCTGCTCTCAATTAATTTTTTCACCACTTCACAACATGGCTTCCGCAGTAATCACTCCTGCACCACAAATCTATTACCAGTAGTTCAAGAATGGTTTGAAGCACGGGACATGAAAGTGCCTACCGATGCAGTGTATATAGACTTTCAGAAAGCCTTTGATAAAGTGCCACACGAACGCCTTCTACACAAACTAGAGCAATGTCGTATATCCTCCCTAGAGATGTTATTTTTCCGGAAAAATATTTTCTTTGAAATATTTCCGGAAATATTTCCAGAAAGATTGGAAAAATATACCCTATTTAAAAAATTTTTGCATTTTTTTTTAATGCTATGGTTGGTATTCATTATAAACTTATATTTATTTATAAGCTCATATTTTTCCAATCTTTCTGGGCATAACAAGAGCTACTTTTGTGTTTTTTTAACAAATTTAAGGCTGACGCAATGGCAGTTTTTTGACCGATATTGTTGATAATTGCAAGAAGTAAATTGGACTAAGCTATGATACATAGAGCTAATTGTTTTACATGCTGACATTTAAAGAATTTGAAGTATGGTAAATAAAATATTTCTTGCCTTTTTCAAGCAATTCCTTTATTATTTACTTATTTAGAATTACTAGTTTACTATATATGTATGTAATGCTAGCCTACTACGGAGTTAATCAATTCTGCATATAGCCTATATTATACACAAAATGAAAGTAGATATAAATGATTAACAGATATACAGCCTAGTTATATATAGTTATATACGGTACCCATTATTGCACTTTTCTCTTCGAACAATTGCAGAAAACATTTATTAAAAAGATAAAAAAAAATTAAGAATTTGACATATAGGCTACGGGATATGTTCAGTTCACATTCATTATTTAGTACAGTGCCCATAATTTCGTGCAAGGTGATCACATCTATTTTCAAATAATTTTATGATCTACAGTAGGCTACCAATAATTTATTTCCTTTCTATAGGCCGGATCAGGCTCTACGCTACCTCCCCTCCCCCCACTAGTTTGGTTGGTAAAAATAACAGATTAGAGCATTAAAGACTATTGAAACTATAAAAATACCATAAATGATATGCAAAATTACTTTCTCTTTTATTTATTTTTACGACATTTACGTAAATATATATCATAGACTAGATTGATTTAAAATATAGAATATAGGCCTTTGAACTGAACAAAGAAGCAAATGCGTTCAGTTTATGTGCCTGCTTTAATCCTTTAGGCTTAATTGCTACATAATAATTTTACCATTAAATTCCTAAAACCTGCAATTTCGGGCAGAAAAAATGAAGTTTTGAATTTTCAGTTTTTTTATCTGGGGTTTTTATTGGGTGTTTGTCCATTTGAAAAAGCTATTTTTCGTAATTTTGCAATCACCAGGTCAGGAGTACGGCTGTATGAAGTGAGAATGTCGGATTTATTCGCCATAAACGCAGCTAGCCTACCACCTGAATAGAAAATTTTGACTTTGAAATTCTAAATTTCTAATCTGAGTTTAAAATAGCTGCAACAAAATCTAATTTTGCAGTGAAAGGGTAAGCTTATTTTGCCTCTGTCGACTGTAGTCAACTTTCGCAACGGAAGCTCACGTGAGATTTTAAGCAAAATGTGAGTTGAAGATTTCTCTAAAAATTCGAATTATTGTTTATATATCATAATTGTGCCGAACTGTCCCTCACTGGACATGAAAACATTAATAAAGTATTCCGACGGATAAGATAAAAAAAACAAGGTAGCCAAGAAAGCCCTAGAATATTATGTTACACCCATTAGCCTATCAGGACACTACTGTCACCCATATTTCACATACCGTACACGTGAAAGTAACACCCTGAAGGACAAATGGGTAGTAAACTACCAAAACCTGTATGTTTGATGTTATCATCCTCTAATATTCAGTGCACTACTACAGATCTTGTAACATGTATGATACGGTATCTGTCATATCAAAATATAGCCTAAAAATTGTATATTTTTCTAGATTAAATTATACCAGACATGGGACAGTACGGTAAACTGTAGCATATATATATAGGAAAAATGAAGATAACTTTTCCTAAAAAATTAAATTACAACAAAATATTCAGAAATATTTTAGAAATACTTTAAATTTAGTTACGGTTGCTTTGTTGGTAAAATGTTTTGCAGACATTTGATTATTCACTACCATAATTTGTTAATTTATGAATGAATTTCACATTATATTTGGAGAAAAATACTCCATTCAATCACTTGTTAAGTTTTCAACATTATTTTTGATATTTTTCCATCAATTATTTTTATTTTTCCAATTTTACAAAGAAAAAAATATTTTTCCGGAAAAATATATATCTTTCGGAAAAATAAATATCTTTCCGGAAAAATATTCCCGTGAAATATTTCGGAAAAATATGAAATATTTCCAATCTTTCCGA
>JAQFYR010000735.1:0-11713 GCA_034694985.1 Campodea silvestrii
ATTGGCCAATGGTATTAAAGCACAAAAAATAAAGAACCTGACTGACCAATAGCGTACGAGAATTCCACAAGTTTGAAGCTAAAAGATTACCCAAATGTCGACCGAAAAGTCCCTATTATTCTGTTGATGTTTAATTTTTTTTAAATTGTTGGCATATCTATATCTATATATTATATAATATATTCTCCACCAGGGTATATACGATTATCAATCACGACTTTTGAATCAGGTAATGGGTACGGACCCCCTAATTCTTCATTGTCTAGGGCCCCTCGAAATGCGGAGACGCAACATTCCCCCAACCCAAGTTCGCAAAAAATAATAAGTCATAGGTTCAACAACATATTTAAAAGAGGTACCAAGTGGGAAGTATTGAAATCAGCAAGATTAGTGCTGAATTTCATGTGTTTATATTTCTTAACGAAAAAACTGTAATTCTAAACAATGCCGCTGTAAGTCAAATTGCATGAGTTCCTCGTTAATTATGCACGATCTTGTATGGAATGGTGTAAATGTTGGCCGAGCGAAGCGAGGCTGAAATTTTTTACTATTTTTAGTAGAACATTTACAGTTTTATCGCAATTTTCAAGGAGTGTTAAAACAAATTGTTATTATGGTTATTAGTATTATTCAAGTGCCTTGATGTTCCCTCCTAACGCATATTTGCCATATTACGATAATATGTCTGCTTCTACTGTACTTTCGAGCTATATAAGTACTGAAAATCGTTCCTAACAAATAGTTGATAATAAAAAGTAAATCCGTGGCGCAACAGTCCTATTATTGGACTTAGGTCTGTCAAGTAGGCTGCCTTCCTGCCGAGCATGTAATACTGGCATTCAGGGGTAGGGGGACATGTGATCAGCATGACAACATCCCTCAGCCGTTAACCTTGACTTCCTGAGATCGGATTCGTTATCAAATAACTCCCCATTTGTCCTCACGAGGCTGGGTGGACCCCGTTCCAGACCACCACTCCGAAAAGTTTTCCGGGCGGCGCCGGGAATCGAACCCGGACCTCCAGAGTACTAGGCAAGGATGTTAACCACTAGACTACGGAGGCGTCTTTATAGAAAGTAACAGGTCAGTAAAATCCCCTAATTTTCAAATAAATATTGCAATATTTATAAAGGGGAATAGAAAATTAGAAAGTGTATTTCTTAAATAATTTAACTTGAAAGAACGTGGAATCACCTTAAACAATCAAACATGTAAAGGTATTTCTTTTGTTAATGCTTCTTTGCAGATTTCGAGCCTGGTTTACAAGATGGATAAACTTCACGACACATTAAGAAATGCCTGTTTGGAAGTTTTGGAAAATGAGAATCTTTTAACAACATTTTATTTAAGATATCGGTGAAATTTCTTATAAATGTAAGACGGAGAAGCGTTTACTGACACTGAAAAAGGATGTATAAAGGACACAAAGGGACAATTGATGAGTACATAAAAAGTAATAAAATCTACTTTGAGAAAAAAATGTGATTCCAACACTGATATTGTTTGAGGATGGAAAAATAAATTTGGAGAAGGATTTCATTGCTAGTACCAATAAAAATCCAAAAGTACTGCCTTGAGAAACTGTTGATTACGATGAATGTGGATATGTTGAATTATCCATCTGTCATGGTTGTGTTGAAAGTCAGAATATAAAACATGCCTTTACTGACCACCATGGTACTTCCTGTATGGACCTGGACCTAGAACCTGGATAATACAGAAAGTCCTGGATAATACAGAAAGTAGTGATAGTGCTTTGCTCCAAAAAGAAGAAAAAGATTCTCACAAAGCATTTTATCTTATAAGTGATTATGTCAGTGACAAACGAGAAATTTTAGAAAAAAACTGGTCACTAATTGTTTTGCTGATGGAAATATTTCAACAGGAAGTTTACCAGGTTCCGTTTGCTAACCAAAAGCAACATGGCCACCACAAAAGCGCTTCTCCCCTCAATATATTACCTATAGGCTTAATTTCATCAGTTCCACTTGATTATATGCATTTAGTTTGTCTGGGTGTGATGAGACGTCTTTCAAACATTTGGATAAAGGCACAACAAGGTGCTCCCAATACCACACAATTGTTTGGTTGCGATATTACAGTAATTTCAACAAAGTTACTAAGCTGGAATGATGACATTCCAAGTGAAGTTAAAGGACAGTCGAGATCTGTCTCATATTGATAGGTTTAAGGCATCAGAAATTTGAAAGGCTTTACTGTACGTTGCAATTGTTGTTTTAAAAGATGTTTTGCATGAGGAACTTTAATTGCATTTTCTACGCCTTCTCCTATACCAATGTTTACTTACAAATGAAAAACTAGTGTCACCATATATTTACTATGGTGATGACGCACACGAACAGCAATGACCGATGCTTTGTCAAGAGTGAAACAAGGAAGCCCTTAGCTATTCTAGATTAATCGGGTTTTATTAAAATCGTTAACTTCACCAGATAACTTTTATTCACATTTTTTCTTCTTTATTATCACCTATGTATGGAGTAATATATGGTTCTATGGGCGATTGTAGGGCGTGTATGAGTGGAGGGGCACTTGCCCCCCTCCCCTGGACTTTTGTACAAAGTTAATAAAAATTGAACGTAAAATAATAAAAATGTGTGTAAATTTTAAATTGCTTCAAAGAAAAAATTGCCGTGATACCAATATTTCAGTATCAATACCATTAAAGTACATTTTTCGTAAATAAAATCGCATTTGTTTGCCCTCACTCCGCTGGGATGTTAAATGACTTCGCGCTTGAGTACCATCTAGCTCCCTTGCACTTTTTCTGCAGCCACCCATGAATGGTTCCTCCCATATCAATTTATTCCAAACAGGTGACAGTAGTTCTGTGAGGGCCTAATGGTGAAAAAGCACCCGTCTGTTCTCTGTTGAACCCTATATTACTATAATATTCAGTATATATAAATTCACAAATTAATACAATATCAACAGGTGTTTTGTTAACAAGTATATAGTTTCAAAGTCCCCAAATCTAAAGATCTTTTTCGGAAATCTTGTTAACTCACATTCCAGTATAAATATGTTGTTACATATTGCAATAATATTACTACAAAATGTAAAATTGCATTTTCCAATTATTATTTGCACGTTACTAAAGGTCGACACCAAATTGTAATAATAATAAATAAAATCAAGATCGTTTAATTTCAAACTGGTTTCTTCACTTTGTGTCAGGCTACACCTTCTTCAGTATCAGTGTACACGTTACTTAAAATTACAAATATTTCAGTGGCAGTGATTTTCGTCCTAGCTACCGGAGATTAGGAGAAGTGACATTACTGATGCCACACATGTTGTACTCTCGGCGACTATGAACAAACAAATAAAATAGAACACATTTGAGATAATAAGATTTAATAAAGATATTGTGATAATATCTGTAATTCATGACAGGTATAAAATTATATATTAAAAATGATTCAAAATCTAAACAATTGTAACAAATCAGAAGTACATTTAATTTATGTGCATAAAATAATTCTCCCATCATCACGTAATTGCTTAAGATCAAGATCTTTAAACTATTGCTTTAATTTCTAATATAAAAACAGTATACTATAGGTACTATAGTAATGTAATTTCATACACCTGCATAATTATATACAGAATCATTTAAAAGGAACACGTACTCGTAGCTTCAATTACATTTCTCAGACTTACTATTCATATATGCGTTTATGTTAGAAAGATAATTACTGCGATGCAATTTTTGTATCTATTATCTATAGGTTTTGTGCCGCGGTAAAAGTTGATATCAATAGAATCAAGAACATTGACGTAACTCTCCTGCGTCTATAGCTAAATACTACTGGTTTGTAAAAATGTAATTTAAATAAAGTTAATTACTTTTCTTTGGAAATTTGCGAAAGATCAAATCTGTTAATTAGCATATAAGGGATTTTTAAAAAAATTATAATATTATAATGACTTGAATTTATAATTACAAACAAAATGGAGGTTACCAAACAGGGGATGTAGAGTATAAATAATAGGGGGACAGTGGATAGGTCACTTAGTGTCGTCTTGATGTTTCTAGTAGAAACATTTCCAGATACTTCGTAATCATTGTGCTTCAGCATCTTCTACTCTCAACAGTTGCAATGTAAGTCTTATTTTATTCTTCTAAGTGCCTTTTGTGGGATTATTTTAATATTATGTTATCATGTTATTTTATTTTAAATAAGTTTCTAAATTCTTTGGTAAATACTTTGATCCACAGTAATGCAATTCGTTGTTTAAATCGTAATTTGTTTTTTTAGTCAAAGTAGCGTTCTTACTTTCCACACATATCTTTCTGGAACATTTGCTTCCAGTGTCACATCCTTCGACGTTTCAATTTATATTTCGAATTTATAAAATGTATTATTATTATTTTATCTTAAAAGGAATTTTTACATCCATTATATGTTATAACTCTATGTTTATTGAATAAATCTCTTAACAATTATTATTAAAATACTTCGATAGTGTTTTGATTATTCTTCGAATACAATACCTGAAGTCTGAGTATCAAATGAGTATCAATTTTAACTAACAAAAATGATAAATGAAATCATGCAGATGATCCTAATCATAGTTAGAAAAAGATTTCACCGAAAACAACATTAAAATCCTGAATGACAGAATGTCCATCTTTCATTAATTTCATATTTCTAGACAAACTTATGCTGATTTAATATTCTAATAAATTCCTTTATTAATCACATTAAATTCTTTACAAGTAAATGGGGGTTTAGCCATCAGTAATCTCAATTAACTTACTTCCTTCCGTTAATCTCGTTTCCTGGGTGTCTTTCAGCTCGGGATATGAATCGATTGTTTTTCGTTATATTTGAATTAACAGTCCGGTTTTTGCTTTTAAAACTATTAATGTACGTTTTGCGTATTTTTATTTAAACAAGAAAAATCGAATCACATTTAAAACAAATTCAAGGGAATGAAATAATTAAAAGATTACAACTTAGTTGTGTTGAAACCAATGTAGTTTATTCCTTTACATGTTTTGTACGCAACACACTTATATTTTTATATAAGAATAAACAAACCATATACATGAGTGATGCAGACATTCTATTGTTTTTCGATACGCTGTTTTCATTAAGTTGTTCATATTTAATATTCAGATTAACATGTTTAGTGCTTATGTCTACTCAGAGTTCAGGTTCAGAGGACGAGAAGGGTGTTACGGCTCCCACTTTAGTACGAACAACGGGAGAAAGTTCTGGGGTCCTGTCTAGATTAAGGCCCGCGCCGACCGCTCCGATACGGTACGATCCCGCACCTCCGTCACATATACAATTTTTACATTCCGATCCAAATTTCGAAATAGAAGGACAAAGTTATTTAGTTCGTGCATTACATCAGTCTTATTTACCCGACCCAGTCACCCCAAAACCAAGTTCTAGTCCTGATTTTTACTTATCTCCTATTCAAAAATATACCAGTCCTTTACAAAGTGAGGCTCGAACAAGTCGAAGTTTAAGCCCCAATCAAACGTTTTTGGATCACACAATTTTTCCACAAACCCGTGTATTTTTACCTAGCCCTAGCCCATTGTTAATAGACCCACTTAAAACTGGACCTTTTGCAATCACTACTTCTAAATTACCGGATTTTCTTTGTGTTATATTGCTGTATTAATTAAAGGGGTAAAGCACTATTGATATTTAATCGGATGTAGTAAATAAAGAAGATCAGGCTATTACGCAAGAAGAATCAAATCTTGATGATTCATTTGAAAGTGCGTTATCTTTAAATGCTTCTCAAACTTCACAAACGCGTCATACTGTCATCTCTTCAGATGACGATTTAAGTGTATCACAATCTCGCCCTCAAAATTTTGATATAGCAAGAGTTATATCCCATAGTGTACAAGAAGAAGAAAGTTTTCCCCAAACTTCTGGTAGAGATTATTGGGATGATCCTATTGATTCAAGTAAAATATATGACGGGTTATTAACTCCCTTTAATCCACAATTATATTCTTCACCACGAAGAATAAATAGTCCTGAAAGTTCTATTGAAGATTTAGATCAAACAAAAGTAAGTAAAAAGTAAAGTGAATCCGAAGAAGAAATTTTAACATCTCCAGAAGAAGTAGATGTTGAAATTCCTGTAAATCCCAATTTTGATAATTTTATCATTCCTGAAATACAAATTTTACCTGATAATTTGAATATTGAAGTAAATATAAACATGCCGGACCCTCCAGTTGGAGATAATGCAGCTCAAGGAGCTAATGCTCAAGTTAACTTCGGGAATTTCGTTCCGGACCAGTTCGCGGCTGATTCCGGGGATGATTGTAAACTATATATAGACAGATTTGAAAAAATATGTAATTTGAATGCATGGGGAAGTCAGAAAAAAATCGATATGCTTCCTTTATATCTTGTAGACAGGGCCGCCGCCTGGCATAGATATTATAGTGAACAACCTGGAGAAAAAGGTGCAACTGCTGATTTACAATGGCAACATTTAAAGAACGCTATGATAGAAAATTTGTCCATGGCAAAAGTCGCACGGTCTAAAATTCAAAAATTATCAGATCGTACACAGTTACCCGGAGAATCAATTTTAAGTTACCTTTATGATAAGATGCGTCTCGCATATTCATTAAAAAAAGAAATGGAAATTAAAGATATTATTGAGCTTTGTGTTTCAAATATGTTACCCACGCTAAAAATGCGTATTTTACCATTTCAAGCAAGTATAACCACAGCAGATCAGCTGCTAAGTGTTGCTAGCTCGATTGAAAGAGGGGAAGGAATAGCACTTTTACATAATGAAGGAAACTATCAAAATGCAGAAATTTTAAATAAATTAGATCAATTACTAATTAACAATAATGGCAATGGGGAACCTAAATATAGTAAACCCAATAATGTTTATATGGATAGAAGTACAGGGGCTATTCCTAAAACTCCTAATTTCAATAATACTGCTGGCCGTAATTTTAAAAATACTCCAAGAACATTTCAGAGTCGCATGTTTACCCCCAGGGGAAATTTTCAACCTCAAAACCAAGGAAGAAATTTCCAACAACCAAGTTTTTATGCTGAACAAATAAAAACTCCATCTTATACTCCACGGTATTATAATCCACCGCAAAATAATAATTTTGGACAGCCTAGGAAACTTTTTAACACTCCTAACCAGCAAAGGCAGTCATTTCAACCTCGGAATTCCTCTAATTTTGCGCCTCAAGCGACAGAGACTCCATTTAATCGAACAGAGCAAAGACGTTCTAATTTTGATTTTACAACTCCAAAAAGGGACCGGATGTCTTCGACCGGAAATATCCGGTGCTATATCTGCTCGCAGCCGGGCCATATAAGTACAAATTGTCCGCAGCGGACAATAAAATCCGGTGTTATACAACCAACTCCACAAACTGAAAACTTTATGTATGATCCAAATATTTACCACGAAAGCAATAGACCAAACAAACCCAATTAAAATAAGTCAAATTCAAAAAACTAAATACGCCCGCGGATAAGGTCAATAAAAGGGTCAACAATGTTCATTTAAAGGACGCAGAGGTGCCCCGCCCTTTTGTAAATCTACACATGGGCTGCGCGGGTATATAAAGTGTAAAAATAAAAATTAATAATGAATATAATGTTTATCTGGACTCTGGAGCGCAGTGCTCTCTCTTAAGCAAAGATTTTATAGAACGTCATAAAATGACCTATCTGAATGTTGACCCGGGGTTGACCTTGTCTGTCGCGACTGTTAGTACTATGATAGACTGTACTAATGTAGTACAACCACTAATAAAAATAGCCGATTTCGAAGTAAAACATATTTTTGCAGTTTGTCATTTAAAAACTGAAAATGCATGTATTCTTGGGGTGGACTACATAAATAAATACGTTAAAAACATTAATATTGATAAAATGATATTAACTGTGCAAAACGGTAATCAAGCTCCCTTAATGTACACAAATCGTAACTGGAAGTGTGAATGTTTAAACCAAAAGGCTAAAAATGAAAATAAAAATAGTGCTAACACTGAAGTTAATATTGCATATGTTATTAATCATAATAACAGTATTTTTAATAAATAGTATAGTGGTAATTCACTCCCCACGAAAACGGGTTGTGTTCCTATAGAAATAACTCAAAATCCAAATGATACTTTTATTTTTAATAATAAAAAACATGTACACTTTGATGAAAGTAAAAATACATTCCACCATTATAAACATAATAAAAACGGAAAGCGAAAAGGGTTTAAATCAGAACGTTTCCCAAGAAAAGGAATTTCTTTTAAAACTAAAAACAAAAAGAAAAAGGGTAGTAATAAAAAAACGTGTGTTTGCTAGGGCAAATTTAACTGTATGTATTAAGCCTAATGAAATTAAAGTCATGACTTTAAAAAAAATGTTTTCCTGAAGAAATGTGTTTAACTAAAACTTCTTATTGGAATAAACGTTTTGATTTGCATGTAAATTTAATAGATTTTAAACCTAATGAGCAATGCAAAGTGTCCATTTTTAATAATAATGTGAATAAATTTGTAATGAAAAAAGGGTCAGTTTTGGGTCTCTTTAGAACTGTTAGAGGGGATTTTTCAAATACTTCATCCACTTCAGTAATATTAAAGAAACAAAACCCAACTCTTGTTGCCAGGACTAATTTTAATCATAATCAAGAAAATAGGCATGTTCAGCATACAGGAAATAATAAATCCACATCAGTGCAATCTGAAGTCAATATATTATATGACGATTTAGAACCTATAAATTTAAATCCTCAAAAGGATTTTGATTTAAGTAGATTGGATATTTGTAAAGATTTGAACCCTATGCAGTACCAGCAGATGGTTGATTTATTATATTCTTATGCAGACCTGGAATAATGATTATTTTGGAAAATGTGATTTAATTCCCCAAACTATAGAATTGGAGGATAAAAATTTTGTGCAAAAACTCCCACCATATCGTATTCCATTTCACTATCGCCAGGCAGTACAGGACGAACTTAGAAAAATGGTTCAAAGGGGGATTATAGAGCCTGGTAATTCGCACATAGTATCACCTATTTTATGTGTCCCCAAAGAAAATGGCGCCGTTAGAATAGTTTGCGACTTTAGAAGGGTTAACAAGGTCATTAAAGAAGACCCATTCCCAATCCCTGTTATAAGTGACGTGTTAGTACAATTAGGTCAATGGAAAACGTTCGTGAAATGTGACCTCGAGTCAGGTTACTTTCAGTGTGTACTTGATGAAAAGTCACGTGACGTCACCAGTATAGTCACAAATAATGGCGTCTATAAATTTTTGAGAACGCCCCAAGGCATGAAAAACGGTGCCGGCCATTTTCAAACGTTATGAACAAAGTATTTGACGGTCTTTTAGGGGACAAAGTTATTGTATACATAGACGATTTTCTGATCGGAGCCCGCACTTTTGATGAATTATTAAACCTTAAAATATGCATGGATAGATTAAGATCTGCTAATCTTACTTTAAACTTAAAAAAATGTAAATTCGCTTACTCTGAAATTCCTATCTTAGGTCATATTGTAAATTCTAAAGGAGTTTTTCCTAATCCTGATAAAATTAAAGCAATAATTGAATTTCCAACACCCACTAACCTAAAAACGGTCCGAGGAATATTAGGAATTTGGAATTTCTATCGTATGTATATTCCAAACTGTAGTACGCTGCAAAAACCGATTTCGGATCTATTGAAAAAAGGGGTGCCTTTTAATTGGGGTGTTAAACAACAGAATGCATTTGAAGAAATGAAAAAAATATTAACCTCAGAGCCTATTCTAGGACATTATGAAACATCTCCTGATTTTGAAAATATACTCGAGGTGGACGCAAGTAGTTTTGGAATTGGCGGTACATTTTCTCAGCGTAAGAAAAGTACAAATGAAATTAAAGTAATAAGTTACATAAGCAAAAAATTGAACCAGGCGGAGAGTAAGTATTCTGCGACTAAGCTGGAACTTTTAGCTCTTGTGCACGCTTTAAAAATCTTCAAAATATTCTTATTAGGTCGCAAAGTAGTGATATTTTCAGATCATCATTCCTTAAAATACTTAAGTAATTTAAAAACACTAATGCCCAGCTTCAGAGGTGGTCTTTGTTTATAGAACAATTTGATTATGAAGTAAGATATCGACGAGGAACTCAAAATATAAATGTAGACAGTCTCTCGAGGTTTCCAGTAACAAATGCTTATGAAAAAATTATCTTACAATTAACTGCTAACACTATTACTTCTGAAGATTTAGAAAATTATCAACAAAATGATCCCAACATAATAGAAATATTAAAATTATATAATGACTCTGAAAATACGGTAAAACGTTCACGTATTAGAAAACAATATACTATTATAAATAATTTATTATATCGTTTGGTGTATCAGCCCGATGGATCTTTGAAACCTATCATATATCTTCCTAACTGTCTTATTGACAGAATATTCTGGGAATATCATGATGGCTTTAGTCATGGTGGTAGAGAAAAAACATTTAAGGCTATATTAGCAAGGTTTTATTGGACTGAAATGCGTAAACAAATTTATGCATATGTAGATTCTTGTGAAGTTTGTCAAATGACTTCCAAACGGATTTATGGAAAAAAATATGGTTTATTGCAAAAAGTTAATCATAATGAAGTGTTTAACAGCTTAATTATCGACATTTTCGGACCGGTAACTAAGTCGGCAGGGTGCCAATATATTGTAACAGCCAGAGATCCCGTGTCCCATTATGTTATTTTGCAACCTATAGCCAAGGCCAACAGTGCAGCAGTTGCTAAATTTTTAATCACTAAAGTGTTTAATATCTACGGGTACCCCCGGAAGCTTTGGTCCGACAGAGGCCAAGTCTTTTTGTCTCAAGTTATACAGGAACTATGCAAAATTACTGGAGTAAAACAATGTTACAGTTCAGGTTACCATCCTCAGAGCCAAGGCATTTTGGAAATTTTTCATTTTAGTTTGGCTAAAATGATTCGCACTTATATTAACTTAGCGTGTACTAATTGGAACTGTCAAACTTTACACTACTTAGTGTACCTTTACAACAATACAGTAGAACCCAACATAGGCTATAGCCCGTTCTACCTCTGTTTCGACCGAGAAGGCCGTATTCCATTCGAAAATGAATTAGACTATGAACAATTACAATTTAAAAGTTCCAGAGAAGCAATAGCGTCCCTCCGGGTAGCGAAAGAAATATCTGAACAAATATATGCAAAGGCACATAAACGACATCAAAAGAACTACAATAAAAACCGTATGCCTGTAGAACTTTTTCCCGGTCAAAAGGTATTGGTTTATTTTCCATTAAAAAAGAAAGGGAGGTCATTTAAATTTTGTAATGTCTGGTACGGACCAAAGGTAATCCATTTCAAGGTAAATGATGTGGTATACAACTATATTAAATGCCATAAGAACGGAAAACCTGTGTTACAAACTGCCCATGTGCAACGGTTAAAGATTTGGCGCGAACCGTCACCTCCAGTATCAAAACCACCACCCCACAACCTAAATCCAACTACCTCAACTCCTTTAAGTCCTAATAAACATGTATAAATGTACAAAAACTGTTCAAAACGCTTAAATTCACTTCATCCACCAAGTTACATTCGTTATAGTCTTTCGTAAGAAGGAAGCCATAATGGCAATTCAACTTCCCACCAATCAGGTTCTCCCAAGGACCTTCCAG